>CM067304.1:3350000-3392500 GCA_034231615.1 Meghimatium bilineatum
GTAATAGTAATAGTATTATTTGTCGTATTAGTAATAGTATTAGTATTAGTAGTAGTAGTAGTAGTAGAATTAATTGTCACGTGGGAGACAGGAAATGAAGTTCTACTTGGTAAACAATTAACACACTATCACTGTCGGATGCCTACATGAACTAATATATTATACACAACAAAACATAGAATACAATTAAACACATGACAATACAAAGGACATAATCGACGTTTCGGCCCTAATGGCCTTTGTCAGGATACGCACATAACATACAAACAAAAAATACAAAAAATATCAAAAGTAGAAATGAATACACAATAAGTGTGTCCGAGTGAATAATGGTGCATTATTAAATTGTTCGCGACCTCTTGTTCGTCGACAATTGTGCACTAAATGCTACGAGTCTGAAAGACATGCAGGACAGCATGGACCTCTTTTCATTTGCCTGTGATGCGTTCGATCTCACCATTAGCATAGCGAAGATATTAGCAATGTATCAACCAGCCCCAGGTGCCCCCTACACAGAACCAGTAATCACAGTAAAGGGATAACAACTCAATACTGAAAATAAACTTGTATATCTCGGCAGCACCCTATCGCAAGCTGTGACAATTGACGAGGTTGTTGCACTGCGTCAGTGCAGCATTCGGGAGCTTTCGTGCCAACGTCGTGATCAGGCGTGATCTCAGTCTGACAAGTTGGACATGTACCGCGCAGTGTTTCCATCAACACTGCTTTATGCTGCGTCATCCTGGAATATCTATGCGAGACAAGCTCGACAGCTTAACTTTTTCCACCTTCGGTGCCTAAGAAACCTCATGGGAGTGCGGTGGCTGGATCGAGTACTAGACACAGAATTTCTTCAAAAATTCCGTAGGCAAAACATACATGCCTTGCTGACATGGTCCCCACATCGATGGAATGGTCACATCGTCATATGCCAGACAAGCGCCTTCCACAGAGATTATACTATGGGGAGCTGTGCGGTTTTAAACGTTCAATCGGGTGGTAAATACAGCGATTTAATGATAACCTAACAAAAACTATGTCAAGCACTGCAGAATCTATCGCACTGCGGCTTCACTAAATTTGAAAGAAAAGAAAGAAAACTGACGACAATTTACATGCGACGGAAGCGGAAGGAGAAATCCGGTTCTCTCCTACATCGATAAATAATCTATGTTTTTGATGTGATGCTCATCTTCGATTGCAAAGGAGGAATACCATTACTCAGTGGTATCACGAAGCTGTGTTTATGAAATTTCTAGCCGTATTACAGGGAGGGGCGTGTGTATGTTGAAGCTTCTGCAGGAATTTTCCAATTACATGTTCTATATATTTATCCACATTATTAAACACCATTGCTGCATCATACATATTATTTGATCATTGGTTGACATCATTCTTCATCAGTGAATACAAATTACCTCTGTTGACAACAGCTATCTGCTGAATCACTCTGCACGCTGGACTTTGGAAATACACAACTTTCAATGACGTCGTATTGAGCACATATATTTAATCGTCATCACCAGGCAGCATATTCTGAACATGATGTAACAGTCATCACATACTCTCGAAACTGTTGTCCATATTGAGTCAGTCTTCCTGCTTCTGTTACTGTCATGTTCATGTGATCTTTGATGTCTTGGGTCCAGCTTTTTCTTCGTCTGCCTCTTTTTGATCACCCTGATGTTATCCCCTCCATTATGGTCTTCTCTAGGATGTCATGGTATTTGATATGACGGAAATATTGTAGTAATCTGGGAAAAGTTGCTTTGATTTCCACAGTCTTCTGACTCGTTTGCTAGCGATCATTTCGGTTCAATCACCTATCATGTGCCTACCTAATATTTCGCCTATTTCCTAAATGTGGGCGAAGTTAGATATTATGCACACATTTATTCCAAATTTGTTATAATGTGCACGTTGTTCGTGTCGTCAATGAAATTTCGCCAATAACAGTACGTTTGACAAGGAAAACAAATTTGCTAATTTTTACGGAGATTAAATTATGTCACGGTTTAATGCCGTGAATGCGCATCGGAGAAGAAGGGATGATCCTAAAGATTGAAAGTGAGGATGAGTGCTAGTGGAAGGGTTAGACTAGGGTTAATCCTAATCGTAACCCCTTCCCCTCTTTAACTGTATACATCTATGCCCCCAGGTATGCAGAAGCTGTTTTCTTATCAGTCGAAGGCACCGATACAGCAGCCATTTTATTCATAGAAATGAACGGGCAGAGTGACGTCACGCAATTATATAGAAAATTACATTCGGCGATGACATCACAAACTCTAAAACAAGTACGATCGGACCAGATATTTAAGTAATATGAGGGCATGGCAGTCACATGAAGGTAGATTGATACATCCTTTCTAACAGCGATACCCCCTCCCCCGCAAATATACAACTCCAATATCCACGTTCTCTATCGTTCTTATCCTACAGATGTTTCCATATTTCATGATGTCTCTAACAAAATGTGAACCGTACACTTCTGGAACGAGTGAGTATCACACTTTTGTATTAATTTATTTCCAGATATCTTCATCGCGATGTGTATCTGCCCATGCAGTTCTTATTGCATTTTGTTAACACCGCATGTCTATGGCTATACACTTTGTTTACTATTCTGCTGATTGTCCACGATTTACCCTGCTCGCTGGACTAACTATAACATCTCAGAATAATATCACAATCATAAAGAAATGTTGTTTTAAATATAGCCGCAATACAGTTTTGGTGTAGTTATCATGTACGTGGCCCAACCTGGCATTCAGTTCTCATGTACTTGGCCCCCACCTGGCACCTAGTTATAATGTACTTGGCACAACCTGGCACTCAGTTACCATGTACTTGGCCCTCAGCTGAAACTCAGCTCTCACTAGAGGTTGCCAGTAGTTGACAGAATGACACAAGTGCCACATACTGGTAATGAATTTGACATGGTGACGAAACCAGTTGAGGTTAACCAAGGGTCAATAACCTGGCCTAATTATTGAACCCCTTTCTAGTATGCTATTATTGGTAAATTGTACTTAATGCGCAAAACTGAAATCAAACAGGAATATGATAATAAAGTTTTGCTAATACTGAATAACACACATAATTACCCTATTCCTGGATCATACTATTACTGGGTTTTTTAATAGTCATACCCTAATAGTCTGTGCGTACATGATTAAGCTGAACCAACTTCTGGTATACATAAGTTCTATTGTTATACGGTGTCGCCACAGTCCCACTATTCGTTTGTTATGTATTATATAACTAGTATACACATACAAATCAGAAACTCAGATATTATAAACTCACTGAATATTCCAGAGTGTTGGTTACTAAACACAATAACAAAAATCAAACTACTCCTGTTTGGTCATATAAAGAAACATAACTGTTTAGAAAAACAAATAATGGAGGGTAGAGGAGAAGGGGCAGACCAAGAAGACGATGGACAGACGACATTAAAGATAATATGAATACATCGCTAGAAAATGCAAGCCACATCGCCCAAGACAGAGAGAGGTTCAGATAGTTCATTGGGAAGACAACGTTCTGGAAGGAATACGTCACATGACATGACATACACATATTATAGAAATATTTTAGAAATATTATAGAACTATTATAGAAATATTATAGAACTATTATAGACATATTATAAAAGTATTATATAATTAGTATATAAATATTATAGAAATATATAATAAACTAATAGATGTAAGTAAAAAAATGTAAAGTAACACGTATCATTTATTAATGCCGTAGGGTGTGAGATATATCGATCTGACATTTCAATGGCGCCACAAATGAGGGTGGTAGCCATCTCCTCCCTCTCGCAATATTTACTTCGTGGATTAATCCGGTACCCATTTTAAGGCTGGGTCGACCCAGGAGACACTGCGTTCTGAAGAACATTTCCGTCTCAACTGGGTAATGAACCCAACACCACGCTAGACAGATGTAAATATTGCTAAAAAAAACCTGGCAGAAACAAAAAAATGATTGATTAGTTTTAAATATGCTACCTTACAACTTGGTAGGGGTGCAAAGGGAACGCATTAGTCTAGGCGGACCCAAGGTTAGCAGATAACCAAGATCCCAAATGTACCTCCACGCGGTGCACCCTGGAAACAGAAATACAACAGCTCGAGCTGATTCTGGCCAAATCATTTGGGGATCGTGTCCGGGAATGTGGAGGTAGCAGATGGAAAGAGATCTGACTGCACAAGAGACAGACAATATCTCCGACACCACCAGCATCGCCATATATAGCGACACTGTCGACATACAGTGAAGCTAGTCAGTTCAGTCCGAACATTGGAGGGGCGGCCAATGTAAAATGCACGTAAAGGTAGATGCATGGCGAGAGACAAATAGATTTCATACCGAGTACAATGAAACAATGAAAGGGCAGAACAGCGCTAGAGGGCAGCGCGAACTGCACATAGAAAGTGAAAAGTCCCTAGGAAAGGGGAACTACAAGCTATGTCAGCTCGAGACGAGCTTCTAGTTACCTGTGTTCCTTACAGGCAGAGACCCAGACCCATTCATTGGCGTTTGGTAAAGCAAGAAGACCTAATCCAACTCTAATGTCGAGCCTTCCTAAACCGGAAATATGCTCGCGAAGAGAAAGGGTTCTGTACCCGATGGGCTTAGGCAAGAAAGGGACAACGATGGTAGTCCTGGCCCAACTCTACTGTCAAGGTTTCCTATACCGGAAGTACTCTTGCAGAGAGAAAGGGTTCCGTACCCGATGCGCTAGGCACAAAAGAGACAACGATATAGCCCTGGACCAACTCTACTGTCAGGTTTTCCTACACCGGAAATACACTTGAAGAGAGAAAGGGTTCAGTACCTGATGGGCTCAGGCGCTATTGGGACAATGACGCTCAGCTCGAGAACGCCTTGCTCTCAAACGCGTGGTGTGAGACTCGAACTTGGACACGGGGTGCACGATGTCGGTGAATGACACCTCGGCTAAGAGGGCGAAAGAGCCAGGGTCCAACTCTTCTGTTGAGTTCTTCCCCTTAAGGAACCAGGCTCATGGATGAGAAACGGTTCTGTACCCAATGGGCACAGGCACAGCACGTCCAATTACACGAGGCAAGTTCATAGACAGTGGAACACCTCGTGCGAGTCAGACGAGAGCAAAAATCGTCTGGGCGAAGAGTCACCACTACGCGTGCCTGGAGACAGATATAGAGGCTGTCACAGGCTAAGGGTAGCCCACCCGAATTGTCAAGGCATGCCGAAATCGGATGTGCTAGGCCTACAAGGCGCATAACGGTGGCACAGCATAATCTCGCTCACGGCGGAAATCGCACGGATATCCGTGATGGTTACAATGGAGCGAACGAAAAACAAACAAACAAACAAACAAACAACTTGGTAATACATAATAAACATTTACACATTCGACAAAATCACTTACAGATGAGCTAGATGTTGCCGTGACTGTCATCAACGCAGTTATCACCGCAATAACCAACACTACAACCGGAATGTGCATTTTCTGTCACAGTTATCAATTTGCTTTTAACATAAACTTGATGAAATATTAAGAAATAATTCGATGAACTTCTTCTGCTAGTCGTTTTGTGAGATATTTCTGACTGTGTATATATCGTTAAACTGTAGGTCAGCCACCAATCAGATGTCACGAATTTGGAAATATTTAATGTATAGTTGCATACATTAACGGCTCAATGATTTGAAAATCCGTTAATCTCACTTATTCTGATGCTATTCATAGATAAGCCTATAGATCTGTAAACGTTCTGTGAAGCCAATTTCTAATCAAGAATCAAGGCTTAGAGATCATAGGTATCCCACGCAATAAATGTAATCATTAAAAACAGAAATATTGTTAGAGTCAGCAGAAATTTTATGGGATAGAATTTAGGAAAGATTTAAAACTTGTTAAATTTGATACAATTGATATTCGTGCATTCACAACAAAGGTAATGTGTCACGTGGTTATGCATATATGGAAAAATGTGTCTTTGATCGTACACATACAGCAAATAGTCATACCAGATTCAGAATTTCGAGTTAATGTTACGTAAGTCTTGTCAACCACGACACCAAAACATTAAATAAAGGAGTTTTTTTTTTTTAAACAAGGAGATAAGGATAGCGAAATAGTAATCCCTTTAGCTGCTTTTCCATGTGATCAGGCTGCTTTGATGCACGTCGAGGATGAAGTATTCCCTTTAGATGCGAGCAGATAGTGCTTTATAGTTTATAACTTATTGAATAAAAACACATAACATCATCGGGTGATTCACCGAGGTAACACCTGAACTCGTATACGGTTTGCTGTTTCAAATGCATAGTTATGTTAGAGATGTATATGGATGTATATTTAGCCATAAAATTGACTACAGTCCAGTTTGGCAGTATCCCCGGATGATCACATCCTGCCAGGAGTGCAGCATACACTTCTGAGACAATTAGTTTAATATTCTTCTGTCATATCTATGTAAACGATGTGTTTAATAATACACGTCTGAGACAAATAGAACACGATGGAATATGGTGACTGCAAGTTTTTATATATTTCTCAATACGAGTCCAGCATATTGACAATATGATCATTGTGTCGGAGCTAGCAAAGCAACAGTTGAAAACGGAAAGGATCATAGAAACCAGATGATGATGCTGTTGGTCATGATGGTGATGGCGCTGTTGTGTCGATGATGACTCTGCTGATAATGATTCTGATGATGATTCAGATGTTCATGATGATACTAGTGCTAATGTTAAAGATGATGATGGTATTGATGATGTCAATAATGTTGATGATGATTATGTTATGTAACACAAACTGTGTTCTACGTCATGCCAATATGGCGCTAGATTTTTTTCAATGGCTACTGTATTCAAAGTCTGTGTTAATATCATAGTAATTCGATAACATCAAATGTGTTTCTAGACAAGATTAGTCGAGGCTGTCAAATGGATGTATTTCTAGAACAGACTAGTTGAGGCTGTCAAATAGATGTATTTCTAGAACAGACTAGTTGAGGCTGTCAAATGGATGTATTTCTAGAACAGACTAGTTGAGGCTGTCAAATAGATGTATTTCTAGAACAGACTAGTTGAGGCTGTCAAATAGATGTATTTCTAGAACAGACTAGTTGAGGCTGTCAAATGGATGTATTTCTAGAACAGACTAGTTGAGGCTGTCAAATAGATGTATTTCTAGAACAGACTAGTTGAGGCTGTCAAATAGATGTATTTCTAGAACAGACTAGTTGAGGCTGACAAATGGATGTATTTGTTCGATTATAAAGAGCGATTATATATATAATAGTGTTTTAAGTTTATGTGATGAACTAATGAACTTCAGTATCAACAACAACATTGAATCACTCACTATTCACTATGTAGTTACTACACATTTAACGTGTTGTATGAACACAGCACCAGTAGACTGCCTGACAAGCTCCACGACTACTAGGGGTCATAATGTAGGTGATGTCCTGCTCAGACTATCTGAACAAGATTACCTGTCCTCCCTGACCACTACACGCAAAGTCTAATATTCGGCAAAGATACACATGTGAGGTAGAATAGTTTATCAGCTTACAGGGTAATGTACGCAAACCCCAGCAACATGGTGTGAACCGCATCGCGCATCTTACACATATAAAAAACAACACATTTTTCATCCACTGGATCGTTCTTCACAGAAGAGACAGGAAAGGCGTGAAGGAGGAGTGAGCTTCGCTATTAAAACAACACTCATCATACATGGTAATACGCACACACTCTCACAGCTTGCTGTGCAAGAAAGAAATGTGCATGCTTAGAAAAGAATGGTGGGACTCAATTGTCCAGAGTATTTCATTGATATACTGCCCTGGTCATGCTGGGGTCAGAGGACACGACAGAACAGATTTATTGCCTGACAATGCAGCGATAGATGGCACAATGCTGAGAAGAGATAAAGCAGACTTAATCAAGATAGTAATAACTTTCTTTCAAGATGAAGATGATATCAATGAGGCTGAGAACGTACACATACAGAGAATGTCAGAAATGGGTATCTAGAGGAGAGAGAAGGAAAAGTAAATGTTTCGAAGTTCTGAAGATCACTCAATCAATACCTGACCGGGACTCTGAGTCTACATACATTGGGATGGCTGCTGGAACTGAGGGCGGAGCACTTATGGGAATGCTCCATGTTCTGTGAAGCCAGTTTCTAATCAAGCATCTAGAGTTAAAAACAATGATGTTAATGATGTTGATGATGTTAATGCTGTTGATGGTACTGATGATGTTAAAGATGTTGATGATGTTAATGATGTTGATGGTACTGATGATGTTAATGATGTTGATGATGTTAATGCTGTTGATCGTACTGATGATGTTAAAGATGTTGATGATGTTAATGATGTTGATTGTACTGATGATGTTAATGATGTTGATGATGTTAATGATGTTGATGATGTTAATGATGTTGCAGTCCAATAGAGTTGGGACCTAGTCAGATGTACACCGATGCTTTGCATACTGAACTTTCGAAGGATTTCCGTGTCTGGTACTTGATCACGCCAACGTACTCCCATGTGGTTTCTTAAGCTCCGAAAGTGGAAAGAGTTAAGCTGTTGTGCTCGTCTCACATAGTCTGGGATTCATTCCTTCATTCATTTTCCTTTAGAGCTGAAGTTAGTGCATAGGGCAGAGGTTAAATCTATCCAATTATGTCTGTTCAAAGCTATTCTGTGCAGTTTGTGAATAGTATGAATATTGATTGTTTTACTTTCTCTAAGTTTTGTCCTTTTGAGTGTTTCTTTTTTATTTAGTCTACCTCTGGCTCTTTTGCCTGTAGGTATCCATTCAAGAGATTGGTGGTGTATTCTGTTGGTGTCTGCACGTAGGACATGCCCGATTTAGGGCCAACGGCATTTTCTGATAACATCTGTGATGAAATGTTGATGTATCTCTTCTCTCATCTTATCATTCGATTTGAATTCATTCCAATGGGTGTTAGTTATCCTACGAAGACATTTCTTCTCGAAACTCAGTCATTTCTTTTATGAAGATAAAGAGCTTTTCCAGCTCTCACATCCATACGAAAGCATCGGAATAACGCATGAATTAAATAAGCGCATTTTCGTGTGTGTGCTGATTGACTTTGACCTCCAGATATTAGACAGTCTGTTGAATGCACTTGTTGCTAGTGCAATGCGAGTTGTCATGACATCATCGTCGAGTGTTAACTTGCTTACTAAATAATATAGTGTGTGTAATTTTTTAAGTTGTTTTCCAATTAAAGTAATTGCGTTATGTGAATTGGTGAAGTCCATAATTTTCGTTTTTGATGAATTGATTTAGAGAACTATTTGTTCTGAGATGAGTTTTAATCTATCAGATTTTGTTTGTGCATCTTGATGGTTTTCACTCAATAGTGCAAGATTATCGGCAAAATCCAGGTCTTCTAATGTTGTTTTATTTATCCATTTGATTCCTAAATGTGTGTTGGATGTGCTTTTCCTTATAGCGCAGTCAATTGCGATATTGAATAGTAATGGTGACATAGGGCAGCCTTGTTTAACACCAGTAATCACATGGAACCATTCTTAATTACCTGTTTCTGTTCGAACACAGAATTTTACTTTTGCATAGAATCATTATATCACATTTATATATTTGTTTTGTATTCGGTATATTTTTTAAATTTCAAAAAGCGATGGTTGATGGATGCTGTCGAAGACTTTTTGAAAATCAATGAAGTTTATTATTAGATTCGATCTAAATTCTAGACATTCTTCAATTATTGTTCTAAGAGTGAATATATGGTCGAAGCAGTAACTGGTCTGGTCTAAAGCCTGACTGCTCTTCTTTATATATTGTGTCTAAGAATGACTTTAATCTTGCAAGCGTCATATTACAAATAATTTTATCAGGAACGGATATTAGTGTGATTCTCCTTCAGTTATCACAGTTTGTTAGGTCTCCATGTTTTGGTAGTTTGATAATGATACCATTTTTCCATTGTTGGGATGGGCATTCATTTTTCCAGATCATATTAAAAATATCCAGTAAAAAGGACAATGTATTATGACAAGTATTAGGTCCAGGAAAACGCAGTATAAAACAATGGTGGTAGAACAACTGCGCGGTAAACTTCCACATTAGTTGTCAAACTAAGGCACATCTTCATCTTAGACATTGGTACGAAGGTTCCCAAATGCCGAACTGTCTCTAGAAATACGCAGGGCAACATTCTCTTCAATTGTCGCTGCTTGTGATCGGGTACTACCGAGACATACAAACTTATTGACTGTATTGAGTTTTTGTACCTTTACTGTGACCACTGGTTCTGTGTAGGGGGACACCTGGTGCTGGTTGATACATTCCAAAAGTTGTAGCTGTGCTGATGGTGAGACCGAACGCAAACAGGCTAAAAAGAAAGAGGTCAAATCTGTCCTGCGTGTCTTTCAGAATGGTAGCGTTTAGTGCACAATCTTCGTTGGACAAGAGGTCGCGAACAATGTCTGTCTTAGTTTTGGTCTTGGTCTTCAATTTACTAAGAATGAACCGCCCTCTATCAGGTCGATAGCGACAGCAAATTTATCTACGGTTATTCTGGAACGCATCATTTACCATGACAGAGAACATAATGCCGAGGAACGTCGGAGCCAGGACGCAACCTTGTTTGACACCGTTAGTTATTGGAAACGGGTTTGAGTGTGCGCCGTCATCTTGGACACAGGCTGTCATACCATCATGAAATTGGCGAACCATGTTGGTGAAGTTTTCGGTATAACTAAATTTGGTCATGAACTTCCACAGTCCTTCGCGATTAACAGTGTCGAATGCCTTAGTTAGGTAGACAAATGTGATGTAGAGACCAATATTCTGTTCGTGACACACTTCATGTAGTATGGTAGTGAATATAATGTCACCTGTACTTCTGCCCTGTCTGAAGCCGCATCACATTGGATCTCTGGGAGGAGATCTGTCACAAAATGTACTTGCAGTCAGTTTAGCAAGACCCTAGGTATAGAGAGCAGGGATATGCCTCGTTGGTTGCCGCAAGCTAGGTGATTTTCTTTTCTCTTGTATAGATATATGATGGAAACATCCTTAAATTTGATGGCATCGTCTCCAGTTTCCACATCGTCTGGAAGAGTTCTGTGAGTTTAGCAGTCATAGCAAGGACACTGACGGCGTAAACTTCGGCTGTAATGAAGTTCTGACCTGGCGCTTTTTCTACTGAAAAATTTGAGTTTGCTATCTACACCTCCTCAAGGCAATTAGATACGATAATGAATGATTGATTCGTATTTACGTGATGCGCGCAATAGCTTCGTCGCTAATGTTGGAGGAGTAGTTTAGTTTATTTTAAAATGTTCAGCTGAGCGTTTGAGAATTTACTATCAGTGATGGTATAAATACATTCCCTATATATACTGTGTAAGACTAGTAATGACTCAGTGTGTTCTCTTGTGAGTCACATCCAACATTGACATGTCTCGTAGATTATATTTCTTATAGCACAACAATAACAATATCGTTTGGAAAGACGGAAAGCTGTCTACTACAAATATCGTTTCAGAAACAAACATTTTTTTTCTATCACAATTTCTCAATACTGTTTACATTCTGAACAGATAATTTGATACGGCACTGTCAATGTTTTCACTTCTCCACTAATTGTATATCAATCACACAAGAATACCACTCCCCCACCCATAGCCGTCTTGTTTCTCTCCTCCCATCAGGTATATTCTCACTAAAAGTTAATTATTTCTCATCGTTTCATCTTGTTGTTGCCTACAAATTACATTTGTCTTGTTCTGATGATTAGCTTGAGTGATATAATTACAGTCTCTTATCTCTATAACAAGATGTTTTATTTCTGTCTAATGTATTCATAGTTTTCTTGTCGGAAAACATACATCGGTTTCTTACTTTGTTCTTCTGTTATACAGTTTCATGGAAGAAGGAGAGATGTGATCAAGTGAAATAGTTCCATGAATGACGGAGAGAAGTGGTCAAATAAAATAGTTACATGGATGACGGAAAGATGTGGGCGAGGAAGTGAACATTGTATTTCTGTCCTTTCGTGACAAATTTCAGTCACGCAAATGCTAGGTATACAATGATTGCAGATAAGTCAACACGTCTGACGGAAGAATGATGAGATAGCTGACACAGACGTATATGTTACACTCCTGGCAGTACGTGATGATACTGTGATACTGTCATATTCGATATTACCTACATTCGGTGTCAAACATGCAGTCATAAACCCACCTAACAAAAGCGTGTCTCTGAGAAAGAAAACATTATGTGAGTCAGTATCAGCTTGATTACTCTGCATTTTAGTGTCACCTCGATTATATTGTGGTTTAAAGTTTGTCTGAGATGGTTGCGCATTTCGAGAATATGAAAGTCAATTCCACCCTAAACTTTCTTAGTTGCCTCTTAAAACATGAATAAAAGGTCACGTTACTGCTATTCATCACTTCCTTTATGGATCTCGGCAACAGAGGCGGCATGACCTGTAACAAAAATATACTCTTTTAGAATGCGTCTTCGCATCACATTGCACTCCCCTAAGCAATGGTTTATTCTTGATGTAGAAGAAGACTCTTATGTCAAAACTTCTGCAGTGCCCCTAACCTTTACTCCACGGCCTAGATACCATAGCACACATTAATGAAAACATGGCGAAATCTTGATCATTCTCTGAATGATTCCATACGTTGTTCTCTTTTCGATAGCGATGTCTATAAGTAACGTCTACAAATGGCATGCAAATTTTGACAGCCGCCCACACATTGTCAAGAATTCAGGAAATAACCCCCCACCCCCACCTCATTTGCTGAATGTTTTCCTCATATTTAGAAAAAAATTCCAGATTCAAATATCATAATTTTTATTTAAAACAATAAATATTGTTGACGTGAACGTGTGTGAAACCTTCTCCGTTCTCTTGTGAGTAAGTGTCAAAAGTTTTTGGCGACGTAATTTATTGACCGGCACAATCTCAGTAAATTACATTGAAAACACATCATAAACACAACATTAGTTTGTGAACATAGAATAATCACATCATAAACGAAACATTAGTTTGTCAACATAGAAAAAACACATCATAATCACACATCAGTGTGTCAGAAAATTTACAAACAGAAAGTGATCAAGACCAACAGTAGACAATGTTCGTAAGTTGGAGAAGGTCAATTGTCTGATTCGAGTACACAATATAGAGTCACATGCAAGAATAAGTACAAAACAAACTGTGCATTTACAACTGAAGTTTATTTTTATTTCAAATGCAGAAAGTGAAAAATGACAGCTGAAAAAAGAAACGAGAAAGGTGCTGAAAGAGTGAAATACAAACATGTGTATTACGTACTCATCTTGAGAAAGAGACCGTATTCATTGTTTTGCCACTTTATGAGAAAGTCAGGTATGGGGAACATAGTTACAACAGGGAGACTTTTGTCGAAACGTCAACCGTTTTCAACATTATTTTATTACATTTGTTATTATCATCTTTTTATTATCACTTTATTCATATGGTGTATTGTCTATTGTCTGTCCCCAGGTGAATAATGGTTGATAGTATCCACACTTGCCGTTACAGCTTGAGGTGGGAGCTTCATCTGTCGCTCCAAGGCCAGATGTGTCGCCTTGGCATTAATTCAACGTTTGTTGAATGTTATCTGACGTTTTCTATCCACTGTTTTCGTGGTCTACCTTTGGCTTTAAGCTCGGATATTTTTTTGCTATATGTTCTTATTGGTATATGGTTTTAGTTCATTCTCATAAGTTGACCAAACTATTTTACTTGCTTTGTTTCAATATGTTCAATACGTGATATTATATAAACTCTTTTCCTACTCTCTTCATTTCTTTTAGTTTAGTAACCATTGCAATTTTTCTCAGACACTAATTTCACATGTAACGATTTTCCTCTGTTGCGAGATTGTTAGCGACCGTGTCTGACATTGGTAGCAGAGTGTTGGTATAAAATTTGTAGATATTTTTTATTTTTATTTCAATCTTGATATGTGAGTATAGAAATAAGGATAAAGCTGGTAAGTCACTCTATTTGCTTTCTGACACCATGTTTCTATTTCTCTGTCTAGTCTTCCATTTTCGTAATAGGATGAATCTTCGATATTTAAATGCGTTGGCTTTTTTTTAACCTTTGTGTTATCTATTGTTATGTATCCATTGGTGTTGCAGAATTGCTAATTTTCACAACTTCTGTTTTTTGTACGTTAATTTGTATGTTGTACGTCTTACATATTAAATAACAATACATGAATGTGATTTGTCAAATTTTCCTCCTCTTCAAATATTTGACTTTGATCGTCGGTAAATATTAGTTCGTTCATTTCATTATTAAGTTCCTCATCATGTTTATTTGCAACACGTTTCTCGTTGTTGTGATGAGCTTGTTTTAGTATCCAGTCCATGTATATGTTTATGATGAAAAGTAACGTTGAAGGGAAACATCCTTGTCCTACTCCTGCTCGTGTTTCAAACGATTCAGTGAATCAAACTTTTGTTCTTACTGAGCTGTGACATTTTTTAGGTATAAAGATGTTATATTATCTGACATATTTCCTCTGATGTTATATTCTCTAACAGCTGTCCTCTGATGTTATATTCTCTAACAGCTGTCCTCTGATGTTATGTTATCTAACAACTGTCCTGTGATGTTATGTTATCTAACAACTGTCCTGTGATGTTATGTTATCTAACAACTGTCCTCTGATTTTATATTATCTAACAACTGTCCTCCGATGTTATATTATCTAACAACTTTCCTCAGATGTTATGTTATCTAATAGCTGTCCTCTGATGTTATGTTATATAACAACTGTCCTCTGATGTTATGTTATCTAACAAATGTCCTTTGATGTTATGTTCTCTAATAGCTGGCCTCTGATGTTATATTATCTAACAACTGTCCTCTGTTTTTATATTATCTAACAACTGTCCTCTGATGTTATAATTAGTATGTTCGGTATTTGTGAAGCATATTTACTTATGCACTGTTATTGTTATAGTTACAACAGGAAAGCTTCACGGCAAGGGAGGCAGAGTACATAAACTATTAAATACTTTAACATCGTGGCCTGGCAAAAAATGCAAGAACGATTCTGATCCAGGGTGTGGGAAATATAGAACTGTGATGGTCTAAGCCAGCATTCAAGGCACGTGAGGATGTTAATTTGAAGTTATAATAATATTTTTATAATGTATAAAACATTAAAAGTCTGTGTGTGTGTGTGTTTTATGTCATTATTGTGTTCTGTTCTGTGTGTCCTAAATGTGATGTGAGCTGTGTGTCATAATTGTGTTGTGTGCTGTATGTCAAGCGGTGTGTGTGATGATTGTGTTGTGTGTCAAGTTATGTATGCCATGATTGTGTTTTGTGTCATGATTGTGTTGCACATTATATTATTATTTGTTGGTGTTGTTGTTGCAGTTTGTGTTGTTGATATTAGTTGCAATGTTCATATGATCATGTTTTAAACCTATCACATCTTGGCTTGTTGTTGTTACAGTTTGTGTTGTTGTTATTAGTTGCAATGTTCATATGATCATGTTTTAAACCTATCACATCTTGGCTTGTTGTTGTTGCAGTTTATGTTGTTGTTATTAGTTGCAATGTTCATAAAATCATGTTTTAAACCTATCACATCTTGGCTTGATTTAACATTATCTACCATCATCATCACAGCTGTCAACTTTTGCTTTTTCAACTCAAAACTAGTGGTAGAATGCCTTTTGTCTGAGACGCTCTGCAGACTCGCTATAATAAACAGTATATCTATCATACACAACCTCTACGATCACTGAATCAGCGTTGCTAAAACCATAGTCATCTGTGGATTGAAACAAAAAAAAACATGTACTACTTATTTTGTTATTCAAGAACTTTCTTATTTGCTTATGCATGCTTTAAAAAAATATGGGCTACAGTTTAAATTAGGAAATAATCTTCTGTTCTGACTATCACTTTATTGGTCACCGTTTAACACCCCTGTAACGTTTAGAAGTACGAAACAATCTTCTATTTTGTCTTTGACTTTTGATTTTTAAGTCCCAGCTTACCCATGAGAAGGGCATGTACACTTAGGATCTGACTCAAATGCTTATCTTACACATACCAGTTGACACAACAGACTTATGTACCTGTGTCACTAACAATATGACAGCCGAGCCCTTGTTGCATATCTTCCGAGCGAAGGATGTAGAACGGTGAAATAGTTGTAATAGTGTTACATTTTAGTAGTAGAATTGGTTGTAGTAGTAATAGAAGTTGTTGTTATTGTTGTAATAATTGTAGTATTAGTTGTAGTAGCAGGATTAGTTGTAATAGTAGTAGTAGTAATAAGTGTAGTAGTAGTAGCAGTAGTAGTTGTATTAGTAGTAGAATTCGTAGTAACATTAACAGTATTAGTATTAGTCGTAATAGTAGTAGTGACGAAGTAGTAGTAGTAGTTGTAGTAGTATATGTTGTAGTATTACCAGTAGTATTAGTAGTAGTATTAGTAGTAGTATTATTATTGGTAGTAGTATTAGTATTAGTATTAGTAGTAGTATTAGTAGTAGTATTAGTAGTAGTATTAGTACTAGTATTAGTATTAGTAGTAGTATTAGTAGTAGTATTAGTATTAGTAGTAGTATTAGTAGTAGTATTAGTAGTAGTAGTAGTATTATTAGTAGTAGTATTAGTATTAGTAGTAGTATTAGTAGTAGTATTAGTAGTAGTATTACTATTAGTAGTAGTATTAGTAGTAGTATTAGTAGTAGTGTTAGTATTAGTAGTAGTATTAGCAGTAGTATTAGTATAAGTACTAGTATTAGTAGTAGTATTAGTAGTAGTAGTAGTAGTAGTAGTAGTGGTTAGTAATATCAGTAGTATTAGTAGTAGTTTTAGTAGTAGTATTAATAGTAGTATTAGTAGTAGTAGTGGTATTAGTTGTAAAATTTGTAGTAGTATTAGCAGTAGTATTAGTAGTAGTATTAGTAGTAGTAGTAGTATTAGTATTAATAGTAGTATTAGTAGTAGTAGTATTACTAGTAGTAGTATTAGTAGTATTAGTAGTAATATTAATAGTAGTATTAGTAGTATTAGTAGTAGTATTAGCAGTAGCATTAGTAGTAGTATTACTAGTAGTAGTAGTAGTAGTAGTATTAGTAGTAGTAGTAGTAGTAGTATTAGTAGTAGTAGTAGTAGTAGTATTAGTAGTAGTAGTAGTATTAGTATTAATAGTAGTATTAGTAGTAGTAGTATTATTAGTAGTAGTAGTAGTAGTAGTATTAGTAGTAGTATTAATAGTAGTATTAGTAGTAGTATTAGTAGTATTAGTAGTAGTATTAATAGTAGTATTAGTAGTATTATTAGTAGTATTAGCAGTAGCATTAGTAGTAGTATTAGTAGTAGTAGTAGTATTAGTAGTAGTATTAGTAGTAGTAGTAGTAGTAGTATTAGTAGTAGTAGTAGTAGTAGTATTAGTAGTAGTATTAGTAGTAGTAGTAGTATTAGTATTAATAGTAGTATTAGTAGTAGTAGTATTATTAGTAGTAGTAGTAGTAGTAGTATTAGTAGTAGTATTAATAGTAGTATTAGTAGTAGTATTAGTAGTATTAGTAGTAGTATTAGCAGTAGCATTAGTAGTAGTATTAGTTGTAGTAGTAGTATTAGTAGTAGTAGTAGTAGTAGTAGTAGTAGTAGTAGTAGTAGTAGTAGTAATAGTATTGTTATTATTATTAGTAGCAGTATTATTAGTAGTATTAGTAGTACTATTAGTAGTAGTAGTATTAGCAGTAGCAATAGTAGTAAAATTAGTAGTACCATTAGTTGTAGCAATAGTAGTAGCATTAGCAGTAGCATTAGTTGTAGCAATAGTAGTAGTATTAGTAGTAGTAGTATAGTTTCTGTACATCAAGCTGTAATGCAGAACTTGAAATTATTATCGACATGATGGTGGGTGATACCCAATGAAACAGTGAAGGAAGAATGTGTTCTCTTCTTCTGCTTGATCTATCCTCAAACGATTTCAGACTTCCAGAATAGAAACCAGAGACTGGAATGCGCTGTCAATCATGAGTTTCCGTTTATCTGCAATTTCTGCACTTTTCGTTCTGACACATCCGAACAGGTTATGGCGTGAGAGTCACTTTGATCCTACATGGGAAATGACCAAACATGCCATCCTTTAAGCTTCCATTCTTTACTCACCCCGTACAACGTTTCTGAGAGGTAACAATATCAATAATCGTTGCACCTTTGTTGGACTCGGTAACAATATCAATAATCGTTGCACCTTTGTTGGTCGAGGTAACAATATCAATAGTCGTTGCACCTTTGTTGGTCGAGGTAACAATATCAATAGTCGTTGCACCTTTGTTGGTCGAGATAACAATATCAATAGCTCCTGCACCTCCGTTGGTCGCGGTAACAATATCAATATTCGTTGCACCTTTATTGGACTCGTAACAAAAAGTCTAAGGTTGTATCTATTTGTAATCACAGACGTCAGTGGGAAATTTTGAAACGTTATTTTCACAAAATTGTGATTTTCACAAAAGTGCTCAAAGTGTGACATGCAAGTAAACCGATTTTACACATCTCACTTACCTTCAGAGTTATTTGCATTTACTAACGTCTTCTGACTACTGTGGCATTGGTTGTAGATGGTCGGATAATTATGTTTAATGTCCTCAATTTCATTAGTTGTGAGTGGTCTAGATATGCCATCCACGTAGTTAGATTTTAAGTGCCAAATACGTCTGCGCTATCAAATATTCAAACATTTGTTTTGTTTTTTAAAATGAAAGCATACAGTCTGTAATTTAATTTGATTTAAAAATCATTATTACAAAATCTATATACTGTCTATAACATTACACCTTTGTCCACATGTGACATAACATTACAACTTTGTTCACATGTGACATAACATTACACCTTTGTCCACATGTAACATAACATTACACCTTTGTCCACATGTGACATAACATTACACCTTTGTCCACATGTGACATAACATTACACCTTTGTCCACATGTAACATAACATTACACCTTTGTCCACATGTGACATAACATTACACCTTTGTCCACATGTAACATAACATTACACCTTTGTCCACATGTGACATAACATTACACCTTTGTCCACATGTGACAGTCTCATAGAAGACAGAGATTGTCAGATATATCATCACGACAGATGTGTCAGTAAAGCTGATGGAAGATTGATGAACTAGTTCAAACAGAGGAATGTCTTTTTATGTGTTCAATATGGAAAAGAACAAGATCTTGACAACACCACACAGTGAGAGGACAGTTTCTGATGGAAGAGTAGATATAGGAGGAAACAAGATTGTATTCTTGGACGAGGAAATGCAACCTAACACCAAATGTTCTGGCAGGGAATATCAGACCCTTAGACGTGGTTCGCAGCTGGTCGAAGATATGAGCACCGAAAGGAGGACAGAGCACTGCTCTTATGATTCGGCAGATCGTGCAATATGCCTTGTGCAAATGTATTGGTGAAAGTTCCCTTAAGAGTTAACAAGACAATCAGAGAGAGATGGGAACTTGCTGCTATCGACAAAACATGGTCTATATTGTCCATCCCTGGGACTGTGATATTGTGAAGTATACTTCATCCCTGGACTTAATGGATCTCGGAATAAAATCGGGAGACGCCGAAGCGAACTCTCTGTGGCTCGGATTGGTCTTGTGAATCACATCCATCATCGCTATAAATATTAGATTACATTCCATATATAACAATAATAATACTATCATCTGGAGAGACGGAAAGCTGCTTCCTACTAATTCTACTTCTTCCTCTTCTTCGCTCAGGAAGTTTTTCGGCTTTGCATGATCTTCAGTACAATCGCCATGCTTAAGATTCCAGTCTTCTCCAGGTCAGAACGGCGGCCCAAATATTTTTGCCTTAGCCCAATCCACTGTGTTTATGTCTACTACTACTATATGCTAATTTGAAGCAGAGGTGACCAAATACAGACATGGGCAGACAACTTCATAGACTAAACTGGTAAAGATTTTACGATATTCATCCGCATCGCTAAAGATATAAATCGTTGGAGAACTCTTGTGTGTTAACGCATTCACTGTAGTGTCCCACCATCATTACAGGTTATAGGTCTATGGATGGAAGCACAGTCTAATGTGTTATATTTCGTTCACTAATTCATAAACATGGTTGGAAGTGACTCACACCTAACTAGCTGTTAGATCGCATACATATTTTTAGGCATGCAACCTTCGAATCCCAAATGACGCTAAAATATTGTTATTTATTTTTCAGTCCATATATGATATGGATTTCGCACATCGGTGTGTTCTTTTGATATTTTAGGCGCATTGCACATATGCGTAGTCAAATGTTAGATTTAACATTGCGCGTATTTTTTTCAAGTACCATTTTATTAATAGTCAAATCTTCATAATATATAAAAAGATTGTATGTGTTGACGTGTATGTACACTCGTAAACGTGACATCAATATGTGACAGTCAGTCGTGCCCGTTGGTCGGCGTTTGATGCTAGGGTTAGTGGACTGAACTCGAAATTTTATATATATACATATATATTGTATATATTGACTATATATGTTATTCATCTTTCCGAATCTGATGATTGCAAGATTTTGTTAACAATTATTGACCATCTATTACAACATTTCAGGTTTTCCATGATACAATTTGGATAACTGGATATTTCACGAGTTTATATATACAGTATATGTAAACAGAAATAACAAAAGCATATTCATGTTTCTATAGTTGTATGATAAACATTCCTCTATTATGCATTTTTTGTGCAGGTAAAGGAGAATATTCTTTTTTTTCAAAAAAACTGAATATAGAAATAAATTAATGTTGTATCAATACTGAATATTTCATTTGAAAAAACGACTCAAGTCAGAAATATATATCGTGTAAAAATACCATGGCAGGAGAAGTTTTAATATACTATGGTTGGAGGAGTTTTAAAAAGCCATGTTTAGATAAGTTATAAATGCCATGACTAGATAAGTTATAAATGCCATGATTAGATAAGTTATAAATGCCATGACACAAGAGGTTTAGCTCCACCTCTACGCTAGTAGTCGTCTTTCAATTAGAGCCCATCTTCAACACACTTCTTCCAAAACTGAATCTCTATTGTTGAGTGCAAATCCCGTGTCAGAAAGTTATGTTCTATTCAGGAACTTGAAGTTTGAACTTAGCCCAGAAAAAGTCTATCGGGTTACGGTGTGTCTGATATGGAGGAAGTTGCAGAGCGGTATGGTTCAATGATTTTGTTAATATGATACATCTTTGTCTTATTTGTCTTACTCACAAGCTGACACAAGTGGGACTTCAAATATATCTCTCTGAAACTGATATTTTCCTTAACAAACAATGTCCTAATTTTAAATTCTGTTTTTGACGAGCGGATAGAGTGGTCGTGTAGTTGATAGCGAGCATGCTTACTATCACCGGGTTACAGCGTGGCATGTTCAAAACGAGTCCAGGGAACTAAATAAAAATTGTACAGCTCGTAATTTTAAGCTATACACTAGATCCCCTGTGAGTAGAACACTCCTTCATTAGGCATTGAACTAAGCCAAAAGCTGAAGTCTTCTGGGTATAAAAGAAATCTAAAAAAAAAAAAAAAAAAACCACTCACTAATCACTCGCAATTACTTGGGTTCTCAAACAAACAAGCTTGACACGAACGCTCATCCAGTCTACCAGCTGTAATTTTGTACCCGCCGCATGAGTTAGGGGAGATAGAGAAAGCGAAAAACTGGAACAGACCAGCCCACCAAATAGTTTTGTGGTTTAATACATAAAGCGTTATCTACATCCCAGTCGATAAGTTGCTATCATGTGACCTACTTTTACCTTTACTATGTGACGCAGATGGTAAGTTACCTTTCTGGGACACTGTATTATCATAGGATGCATTGTCCATTTCTACACATGACTGTTCTTCCAGAATTGGAAGGAGACTGTCCTCCCTTCAGTGCATGAAATTGTACCTATTCATTTCAATGTGGTAGTTTGCATCTTCTGTACATTTCAATGTGGTAGTCGTTAAGATCTACATATTTCAATGTAGTCCACCTATACATGCTAATGTGGTAGGCCGTAAAATATGTACATTTTAATGTGGTAGTCCGTAATGTCTGTAAATTTTAAAGTGGTAGTCAGTACAGTCTCCATGTTTCAATGTGGTCCGTCTATACATGTTATTGTGGTAATCCGAACAATATGTGCATTTAAATGTGGTTGGCTGTACCGTCTGTACATTTCAATGTGGTATTTTGTACGGTGTGTACATTTCAATGTGGTATTCCGTACGGTGTGTACATTTCAATGTGGTATTCCGTAGGGTGTGTACATTTCAATGTGGTATTCCGTAGGGTGTGTACATTTCAATGTGGTATTCCGTACGGTGTGTATATTTCAATGTGGTATTCCGTACTGTGTATACATTTCAATGTGGTATTCCGTACTGTGTGTACATTTCGCATGGTATATAACTCCTGCGTCTAATAAGGTCATTGCTACTACTTCCTGGATACGTCAGTATAATCGTGACAGACCGACACTTATAGAAGACCTGTTCGTTAACCTAACTTTGGACAACCATTCGTTATATGTTTTAATTATTTTTTTACTTTCAATTGGTTACTATTTATATACGTGGAATCGCAGACCAAAAATAGACAACGCGATTTAAAATATATAAATAGTCAAACAATAATTAAAACAAGTAACGAATGGGGGTGCTACTTAATTTAACAAACCTGTCTTCTATAACTGCTTACTGTTTTGATACACTACGCTTATCATTGTTTCTTGGAATTTTATTGCCAGTTCCTCGTCCCCTGACTGCCATTTCCTTTAGCATAGGTGTGGCGAACATTGACTAATGATTCGTCAAAATATAAAAAATCATAGCTTTACAGTGACCGATTACGGATGTTTCGGATATTTGCTTCAGGAAATTCATCAAATTACACAAAAACTATTATTTGTGTCTCTTTTCAGAAATAATATTCCGGCAGCCTAAAATTTTCTTGAAACTGAAACGGATTAATCGTACAAATTTCCACAGAGTACTTTTAGAAGTGTCAAAACTTCAGTCTGCAATATTTACTGTTTACGACGAGTAACGAGTTGATGTTATTGTTGACATTGTTGTTGGGGATATCCAAATGCTGACGTGTAATGCTACTCTTGTCAGCACAATGTCATTCTTAAACAACTGCAGACCTGCTGAAGTTAATTTAGTGATTCGTACATTAAGTTGGTGACTGTTGAGGGTGTCTGTATAAGTTGTTATTTCCTCTGGAAGTTGAAAGGTAAGCACAGTCAATAAGGAAGTGTTCACTGTTTTATTGGGATAAGTGCGGTTGTCTACAAGTTGACGTGTAGCATACATTGTCACTATCTTTCTCTTCTGATAGCTATGTTAAAGTCGTCATCAACTTTTCTTTTACTTCCTTGTTTGACATGTGTCCACCCTGTGTATACCTTATCTAATCTAACACAATACAATATGCTCTATTCATACCAAACGACAATTACATGCTTTATTTTAGTGTTAAAATACTTTCAATACAAATGTCCCATCTTAGATTTTCTGCAGAAATGTGGGTATAGTAAAATGTTAACATTCTACAAATGTATAAATGTGGGTATAGTAAAATGTTAACATTCTACAAATGTATAAATGTGGGTATAGTAAAATATTAACCTTCTACAAATGTATAAATGTGGGTATAGTAAAATATTAACCTTCTACAAATGTATAAATGTGGGTATAGTAAAATGTTAACCTTCTACAAATGTATAAATGTGGGTATAGTAAAATGTTAACCTTCTACAAATGTATACATGTGGGTATAGTAAAATGTTAACCTTCTACAAATGTATAAATGTGGGTATAGTAAAATGTTAACCTTCTACAAATGTATACATGTGGGTATAGTGAAATGTTAACCTTCTACAAATGTATAAATGTGGGTATAGTAAAATGTTAACCTTCTACAAATGTATAAATGTGGGTATAGTAAAATGTTAACCTTCTACAAATGTATAAATGTGGGTATAGTAAAATGTTAACCTTCTACAAATGTATAAATGTAGGTATAGTAAAATGTTAACCTTCTACAAATGTATAAATGTAGGTATAGTAAAATGTTAACCTTCTACAAATGTATAAATGTGGGTATATTAAAATGTTAACCTTCTACAAATGTATAAATGTGGGTATAGTAAAATGTTAACCTTCTACAAATGTATAAATGTGGGTATAGTAAAATGTTAACCTTCTACAAATGTATAAATGTCGGTATAGTAAAATGTTAACCTTTTACAAATGTATAAATGTGCACTTCAAATTCATTATAAATATGATATAAGTGTAACTGTTAAAACCAACACAATGTCAAAATAACTTCACCAGGAATTTCTGATACTCTCAACTTGCCCTAGCATCAACAGCCACCTAGAGGCTACAGTCATACTTATAATGTCATTGACATACCCGAATATTTCGATGCGCTTGATTGGTCACTGAATTGACAACACATCGTACTGACCAATAAAAATGAACGGATATATTCATATCAAAAGGAGGGACGAAGTCAGTCTGTTTATTTTGATTTTTTTTTTCATGGCAGCTCATGGATGGCAGAGACTGAAGACACACTGCGAATAGTATGTGAATTGGAAGAAATAGGAAAGGGCAGTGAATGGATGGAGGTAGACACTGAGAATAAATTACTGACTAAAGTAATAATACAACTAGATAAAGCGTGTCGAAAATGGACGGTAGTCAGGGCTCAGGATACAGTGCACGAACTCGCCCAACTACACTCGAAACCACAAGACATAATTATATACACAGATGGATCTGTTAGCAGAAACACAAATAAAAGCGATTGGGGTTTTGTTGCCAACAGAAATGACGTAAGTTGGTTGAGAAATCTTCTGAATATTCTACTGTCACATCGAGCGTGAGGATGGAGATAGAGGGAGTTACAGCAGCTCTTAATTGGTTGATAACTGATACATCAACACACGCGGTAATACTCACAGACTCTCAAAGCATGTTGCACAAGATAGAAAAGTTCATGACAAGAAAAGAATGGTAGGACTTATTGAACAACTCAGTTGTCCAGAGCATTACATCGATATACTGCCCTGGTCATGCTGGGGTCAGAGGAAACGAGAGAGCCGACTTACTGGCAGGCAATGTGGCGATAGACGGTACATTGCTGAGAAGAGATAAAGCAGATTTAATAAAGGCAGTAATAAATTCATTTCAAGATGCAGATGATGTCAATGAGGTTGAGAACGTACACATACAGAAAATGTTAGAAATATGAGTATTCAGAGGTGAGGGGAGGAAAAGTAAATGTTTTGGAAAGTCCCGAAGATCACACAATCAACACCTGACCGGAACTATGAGTCTACATACACTGGGATGGCTGCTGGAGCGGAGGGTGGAGCACTTATGGGAATGTCCCGCGTGCTGTGAAGCCAGTTTCTAATCAAGAATCAAGATGAAGAATCAAGAATCAAGAATCAGTCCGTTTGTCTTTAAATCTCAAGTTAACTGTGAACTACACTACACTGTCACACTTATGAAGATTGTTGTGTTCCTGTCTCTACTGTGTCGATTTGGTAAATCTGGAAATCGGGAATTGTAATTTCGTGTGCGCATTTCATTGCTAAGTAGCTATTTTTAGAAAAAAGATGGCTGTTTATATTGTTATAGAAGTTTTATTGTGTACAATTGCATAATAATAATGATGTTCGCCCGTGTGCTGCCGGGGCCCGAAAGGGGAGTAAACAATAGTAACACAGTTTACCTTTCACGCATGTCGTAAAAGGCGACTAAGGAGGTTATGGAATGGAGTTGGCTGTCCTATACCATATAGTGTCAGTGACCGAAAACCATGCTGAAGTCGGATGTGTTTGGCCGAGAGGCGCAGGTATTGCAGCAATGCTGTAATCCATGACACAACACATTCCGTTCTCCTGACTACATCCTGCTAATCTGCAGGAGTTTGAGAAAGAACGCAGAAGAAGAAGAAGAATGAAGTTGATAATAATGAAGATAATTATGACGATAGTGATGATCTGTAACCGAGAGATGATTCTCACTTCATCTTACGAGAACAGATGATGATATTAGTGCTAATGATGATAGTGGTGAAGATGTACATAGTGATGATGGTGGTGATGTTAACGATAATGAATTGTAACTTACAGTTATTCCTAGCAAATATGATCCCATCGAATCTAAACTGTCGGCATCGAATTCGTATGTAATCAAACATGGAACAAGCGGCTTGTCAATTATGATAGCCTGAATCTGAAATGTATTGGAAAAAAAATATTGTATAAAATAGTAATTCTAAAAATGAATAACTGTATTGCAAGCACATTTTACAGAGATCTGTGACACATTAATCCTCAGATATAACTCGAATAAAATATCTCTAGTAAACAATATCCAAAACAATATAAATCCACACATAATATCTCCACAAAAAATGTATCCACACAAAATGTCACCATATACCATATCTCAACACAAAATGTATCCACAAGAAATGTCTCCAAATACCATATATCCACACAAAATGTATCCACACAAAATATCTCCAGGTACCATATCTCTACACAAAATGTATCCACACAAAATATCTCCAGATACAATATACAACACAAAATGTATCCATACAAAAATTATCCACATAAAATATCTCCACACAAAATGTATCCACACAAAAAATCTCCAGGTACCATATCTCTACACAAAATGTATCCACACAAAATATCTCCAGGTACCATATCTCTACACAAAATGTATCCACACAAAATATCTCCAGATACAATATATCAACACAAAATATATCCATACAAAAATTATCCACATAAAATATCTCCACACAAAATGTATCCACAAAGAATATCTCCAGGTACTATATCTCTACACAAAATGTATCCACAAATAATATCTCCAGATACAATATATAAAAACAAAATGTATCCATACAAAAATTATCCACATAAAATATCTCCACACAAAATGTATACACACAAAAACACTCCAGGTACCATATCTCTACACAAAATATCTTCAGGTGCAATATCTCCACACATAATATCTCCAGGTACCATATCTCCACACAAAATATATCCAGGTACCAAATCTCCACACAAATTATCTCAAGGTACCATATCTCCACACAAAATATCTCCAGGTACCATATCTCCAAACAAAATATCTTCAGGTACCATATTTCCACACAAAATATCTCCAGGTACCATATCTCCACACAAAATATCTCCAGGTACCATATCTCCACACAAAATATCTCCAGGAACCATAACTCTACACAAAATATCTCCAGGTACCATATATCCACACACAATATCTCCAGGCACCATATCTCCACACAAAATATCTCCAGATACCATATCTCCACACAAAATATCTTCAGGAACCATATATCCACACAAAATATCTCCAGGTACCGTATCTCCACAAAAAATATCTCCAGGTACCATATCTCCACACAAAATATCTCCATGTACCATACATCCACACAAAATATCTCCAGGTACCATATATCCACACAAAATATCTCCAGGTACCATATCTCCACACAAAATATCTCCAGGTACCATATCTCCACACAAAATATCTCCAGGTACCATATCTCCACACAAAATATCTCCAGGTACCATATATCCACACAAAATATCGCCAGGTACCATATCTCCACACAAAATATCTCCAGGTACCATATCTCCACACAAAATATCTCCAGGTACCATATCTCTACACAAAATATCTCCAGGTACCATATCTCCACACAAAATATCTCCAGGTACCATATCCCCACAGAAAATATCTCCAGGTACCATATCTCTACACAAAATATCTCCAGGTACCATATCTCTACACAAAATGTATCCACACAAAATATCTCCAGGTACCATATCTCTACACAAAATGAATGCACACAAAAAATATCCAGGTACCATATCTCCACACAAAATATCTCCAGGTAACATATCTCCACACAAAATGTATCCACACAAAATATCTCCAGGTACCATATCTCTACACAAAATGTATCCACACAAAATATCTCCAGGTACCATATCTCTACACAAAATGAATGCACACAAAAAATATCCAGGTACCATATCTCCACACAAAATATCTCCAGGTAACATATCTCCACACAAAATGTATCCACACAAAATATCTCCAGGTACCATATCTCTACACAAAATGTATCCACACAAAATATCTCCAGGTACCATAACTCTACACAAAATGTATCCAAACAAAATATCTCCAGGTACCATAACTCTACACAAAATGTATGCACATAAAATATCTCCAGGTACCATATCTCTACACAAAATGTATCCACACAAAATATCTCCAGGTACCATATCTCTACACAAAATGTATCTACACAAAATATCTCCAGGTACCATATCTCTACACAAAATATCTCCAGGTACCATATCTCTACACAAAATATCTACAGGTATCATATATCCACACAAAATATCTCCAGGTACCATATCTCTACACAAAATATCTCCAGGTAACATATCTCTACACAAAATATCTCCAGGTACCATATCTCCACACAAAATATCTCCAATTACCATAACTCTACACACAATATCTCCAAGTACCATATCTCCACAAAAAATATCTCCAGGTACCATATCTCTACACAAAATATCTCCAGGTACCATATCTCCACACAAAATATCTCCAGGTACCATATCTCTACACAAAATATCTCCAGGTACCATATCTCTACACAAAATATCTCAAGGTACCATATCTCTACACAAAATATCTCCAGGTACCATATCTCTACACAAAATATCTCCAGGTACCATATCGCTACACAAAATATCTCCAGGTACCATATCTCTACACAAAATGTATCCACACAAAATATCTCCAGGTACCATAACTCTACACAAAATGTATCCACACAAAATATCTCCAGGTACCATATCTCTACACAAAATGTATCCACACAAAATATCTCCAGGTACCACATCTCTACACAAAATGTATCCACACAAAATATCTCCAGGTACCATATCTCTACACAAAATGTATCCACACAAAATATCTCCAGGTACCATATCTCTACACAAAATATCTCCAGGTACCATATCTCTACACAAAATATCTCCAGGTACCATATCTCTACACAAAATATCTCCAGGTACCATATCTCCAAACAAAATATCTCCAGGTACCATATCTCTACACAAAATATCTCCAGGTACCATAACTCTACACAAATTATCTCCAGGTACCATAACTCTACACAAAATATCTCCAGGTACCATATCTCCACAAAAAATATCTCCAGGTACCATATCTCTACACAAAATATCTCCAGGTACCATATATCTACACAAAATATCTCCAGGTACCATATCTCTACACAAAATATCTCCAGGTACCATAACTCTACACAAAATATCTCCAGGTACCATAACTCTACACAAAATATCTCCAGGTACCATATCTCTACATAAAATATCTCCAGGTACCATATCTCCACAAAAAATATCTCCAGGTACCATATCTCTACACAAAATATCTCCAGGTACCATATCTCCACAAAAAATATCTCCAGGTACCATATCTCTACACAAAATATCTCCAGGTACCATATCTCCACACAAAATATCTCCAGGTACCATATCTCCACACAAAATATCTCCAGGTACCATATCTCCACACACAATATCTCCAGGTACCATATCTCTACACAAAATATCTCCAGGTACCATATATCTACACAAAATATCTCCAGGTACCATATCTCCACACAAAATATCTCCAGGTACCATATCTCCACACACAATATCTCCAGGTACCATATCTCTACACAAAATATCTCCAGGTACAATATCTCCACACAAAATATCTCCAGGTACCATATCTCCACACACAATATCTCCAGGTACCATATCTCTACACAAAATATCTCCAGGTACCATATCTCCACACAAAATATCTCCAGGTACCATATCTCCACACAAAATATCTCCAGGTACCATATCTCTACACACAATATCTCCAGGTACCATATCTCCACAAAAAATATCTCCAGGTACCATATCTCCACAAAAAATATCTCCAGGTACCATATCTCCACAAAAAATATCTCCAGGTACCATATCTCCACAAAAAATATCTCCAGGTACCATATCTCCACAAAAAATATCTCCAGGTACCATATCTCCACACAAAATATCTCCAGGTACCATATCTCCACAAAAAATATCTCCAGGTACCATATCTCTACACAAAATATCTCCAGGTACCATATATCTACACAAAATATCTCCAGGTACCATATCTCTACACAAAATATCTCCAGGTACCATAACTCTACACAAAATATCTCCAGGTACCATAACTCTACACAAAATATCTCCAGGTACCATATCTCTACACAAAATATCTCCAGGTACCATATCTCCACAAAAAATATCTCCAGGTACCATATCTCTACACAAAATATCTCCAGGTACCATATCTCCACAAAAAATATCTCCAGGTACCATATCTCTACACAAAATATCTCCAGGTACCATATCTCCACACAAAATATCTCCAGGTACCATATCTCCACACAAAATATCTCCAGGTACCATATCTCCACACACAATATCTCCAGGTACCATATCTCTACACAAAATATCTCCAGGTACCATATATCTACACAAAATATCTCCAGGTACCATATCTCCACACAAAATATCTCCAGGTACCATATCTCCACACACAATATCTCCAGGTACCATATCTCTACACAAAATATCTCCAGGTACAATATCTCCACACAAAATATCTCCAGGTACCATATCTCCACACACAATATCTCCAGGTACCATATCTCTACACAAAATATCTCCAGGTACCATATCTCCACACAAAATATCTCCAGGTACCATATCTCCACACAAAATATCTCCAGGTACCATATCTCCACACAAAATATCTCCAGGTACCATATCTCCACACACAATATCTCCAGGTACCATATCTCTACACAAAATATCTCCAGGTACCATATATCTACACAAAATATCTCCAGGTACCATATCTCCACACAAAATATCTCCAGGTACCATATCTCCACACAAAATATCTCCAGGTACCATATCTCCACACAAAATATCTCCAGGTACCATATCTCTACACAAAATATCTCCAGGTACAATATCTCCACACAAAATATCTCCAGGTACCATATCTCTACACAAAATATCTCCAGGTACCATATCTCCACACAAAATATCTCCAGGTACCATATCTCCACACAAAATATCTCCAGGTACCATATCTCCACACAATATATCTCCAGGTACCATAACTCTACACAAAAGTTGTCAATAAAAAAAATGCATCTTTATTGTGATAAATGTTCACAGTTCGAGTTTCAAATTTAAGTGTTTTTTGGTCAAGATCGGGGTATACACCAAAGTCGGAGATGTCAGACGCGTATTGCTTAGTGATGAAAAAACATAGTGAAACATGAGATAAGATGTTTACTTTCCCAAATTCACATCTACCTTTTTTACATGTACTTTACTCATCACTAGGGCTCGGATTTTTATGACCTAAAAATCCTGAAATATGACATGCAAATATGACCTAGAAAAGGCAAAATATGACCTAAAATATGCTAAATATACCGAAATATGACAATACGGTTTTTCTCATTTATGAACCAAAAAAAAAACGCAAATTATTATTGTTTGCATGTTTTACGCATTTCATAGTAGTCATAGTACCTACATAGTACTACTATAGATAGATAGTTTATCTCTGTCAATATTATTCAATAATTTATTCGATCTGTTAATCTCTTAAATAGTTCTTCAATCTGCCAATGGTTCAGAAATATTTATTTTAAAATGATGTTTTCAATCTGTAAATTTTTCCAACACTTCTACAATCACGCCTTCAATCTGTGTTCTTCAAACATGTTTTCAATCATACCACAATCTGTTATTTGCTCTGTTATTTCGTCAATCTGTGAATATTTCAAACATTTGTTTTTCAATCACATCATCCATCTATCAATCTTTCAAACATTTCTTCATTTCTCCTGCATGCACTGCAATGGAACTTTACGTGCACGAATCGGACTCATCGGACATCTACGAACTCACAAACCAAATTATACAGTTACAAATGTATTTTTTTTTCATAGCATGTATTGTTTTTATGCCATGCTCAACGCTGTCTTCAATTTGTAATATTTCAAAAATTTCTTCATTCATGTTTTCAATGTGTCAGTCTTTTACACATTTCTTTATTCATGTCTTCAATTTGTCAATCTTTTACACATTTCTTTATTCATGTCTTCTTCTTCTTCAGCGTTCGTTCTCAAACTCCTACAGATCAGCAGGATGTAGTCCGGAGAACGGAATGAGTTGTGGGATGGTTTAGAGCATTACTACGATATCTGCGCCTTTTGGCCTGACACATCCGACTTCGGCTTGGCTTTGGATCACTGACCCTATACGGGTTGGAACAGCCAATTCCATCCCACATCCTCCTTAGTCGCCTCTTACGACATGCATGGAAAGTAAACAGTGGTGCTATTCTTTGCTCCCCTTTTCGGGCCTCGGAACACAAATCTCTTTATACTGTTATTATTTCAATCATTTATTCAATCTGTGTATCTTTCAAACATTTCTTCCACTTGTCAATCTTTCAAAAAAAAAATTCTTTAATCGTGATTTCACTCTGTCAATTTATCAATCATTTATTCAATCTGTAATTCTTTATACTTAAATAAGACAATATCCAAAAGAAGAAATTATGTTGAAATGAAGTGCTACAGAAAGATCATACGGATATTATGGACAGAGAGCAAAGTAAGAGCGCTAAAATTGTGAAATGCCTGAAACTAAATGAGGGATGACTTGTAATTTCATCATGGAAGGAATATACAGTTTTCTGGCAATTCCAGCGATATGATGTTATCGACAGGATGATTCTGGAGGGTAGAGTTCCAGGAGAGAGATAAGAAGAGGAAGACCTAGTTAACGATGGATCAGCGAAATCGTAGACAGTATACACATGTATCTGCGAAAAAGCAGGAATGTTTACCCGGGACACAGAGTCGTTCAGTGTATCCACGATGAAGATAACGTTGTGGAAAGAATATATCACTTGTTATATGTCTTTCTAACATTTTCTTTCAATCATTTCTTCAATCAATTAATCTCTCAAACATTTCTTCAATCAATTAATCTCTCAAACATTTCTCTAATCTTTTAAAGATACACAACACACATTTATTTTCAATTATCTATTCATGTGACAGGTAAAAGTCTCTGACCGGATATGTCGTTGCAATAGTGTGACAGTAATTTTAAGTTGCGTCAATAAGGAGACTTGACTTCAGCGTCACATAGACAAAGTCTAGTGTGACAGAGTAAATGAATGATGGAATCAATTGTCTCTGGTTATTGTTGTCTCTGTCGAGAGTGTGACCAAAGAGGTTTGTCGGCGTCTTTGACAAGACTCTCTGGAACTCTGATGCTGTAGACCAGGTTACTTCCTGAGGATACTGTTAGACTTAAAAATACTACAGTCTCATAGGTGAATACAGTTGTTCAATGACTATAGAGTCACTACGTCACATAGGTGAATACAGTCGTTCAATAACTATATAGTCACTACGTCACATAGGTGAATACAGTCGTTCAATAAATGAGTCAACGTCCCAAGATACAGTTTGAGCATATCATCTGGAATTATGGTCTCAAAAATTTATTACGGCACATCAAAGAAATATAAACAATAACTGGGTTATAACAATCAATTGTAGCACAAGTCAGAAAGTCGAACAATACTATAATCGCAAGCCTATCAGAGACTTTAAACCGTCTCTTTACAGATTACTTGTAGTCTAACTTGTAATTGACAGATTATCTACTCTAGCTTCATTACGTCTGAGTTTTCGTCCAATTCTTCACGATTCCCGAATCAGATGTCGGATATGTGATTCCTCGAATTCTTTGATCGTCCTAGACTCTACGACTAGTTAATCAGACGTCTTAGACGTCACGGTTATTTCTTTCCACGAGTTCTGAACTCAAGTTCCAAATCCAGAGCCTACCAAGTGCTCTCCAAGTCCTTCCGTGGTCTCCGTCCGACAGAGTCTCTAGTCTGAATCCTAATCTGTCCAACGGCTCCATCTGCTCAAAAATCTGACTCCCCTCCTTATTCAAAGAAAACCGCTGGCCAATCAGGATTTATCTTGTGGAATCCTTTTACTTCCATTTCACTTTTACTGCCTCTCTCTGTCATATGCATTGTGGGTACGTCTGTTAGTAGCCCAGAAGACATCATTCGGACCATCCGTTTGTCCTTTTGTTCAAGTTGGCGAGAAATTGCTTCTCTCGAAGTGAAAAGTTCGCCACTAACGTATATGATGTTTACGGGTACATTTTGACCAGTTGCCACACATGTATCAAAGCGTGTTAACAATACGGACGGAATTGATCCGTCACTCGTTGACGGTGAGAACAATGCCTTTTTTCTTACCTTGCTGTCTCCCGAAGATGTTGATCTGGTTTGATAAATAATATTGGTGTATGCATTGTAGGTGTCTGAGTTCATTATGACTTCTGTCTGCTCTTTGTCCAAATAATGACCTCTAGCTATTTACTTATGCTATTCGCTCGTAGTCATTCAGTCTAGGGTCGTCTAAACACCATCTACCACACCATATAGTATCACATTTAGTCTAGTTCGTCTAAACACCAACTATCACACCATATAGTATCACATTCAATCACCTAAACATTTATGTAAAACAAGTTCAATCATTCAAAAACTGCATTATTATCTGTACATTCTCTCAAACATTCCTTCATGCATCTGCTTAATCTCTAACACATTTCCTCAATTATTTGTTTAATCATTCAATAACGATTCCAATAATTCATACAATCTCAAATAGTACTTTAATTATACAATCTCTCAAGCATTTCTTCAATCACATGTACACTCTTTCAAACATTTACTCAAACATCTGTCAATCTTTAAATATTATGTATATCGTTTGCCTAAACATTGAAGCATTGATTGACATTAAGTTATCTGAACTTACTGCTGAGCCATTGTTGTACTCAATGATAGTTGTCGAATCTACGACACTTGGATCATCCAAAGGCTGTTTTGAAAAGATCGCCACATAATTGCGCTCGCTGTAGAAGTGCAGTTTCAGAAATTAAAGTGAATTATCCAAAATATCTTTATTCCAACTCTGTGCTACCAATGTCAAACATGGTCCTTATCAACATAATATACAGGACAACTGGTTACAACAGGGATGAGATGTCTGAGAAGAGCCGCAGGAGTGACCAGAGGACACAGAATTACAAACGAGGTCATAAGAAAAAATTGAGTGTCATATCAATTCTACAATACATACACAATCAACAAATGCAACGGTTTGGTCATCTGGAAAAATGTCGTGTGATTAATTAAATTATAAATGAGAAATGCAAAGAGGAGAAGCAGAAAGAAGAGCCAGGGTAGACCTAGAGTACGCTGGATCGACAACATCAAATAGACATTACACGAATTCAAAATAACATTATCTGAGGCTGTCAACAAATCAAGAACAGGAACACTGTATCTCTCTCGATACACGTTTAGGGAGGAAAAGAGGAAGGAAAAAGAAAAGGAAGAATATGAATTTACAGATTTAAAAAAAAAAAAATGTGTATTTCCAGATTATCAACCATCTCACTAAACAACATTATTTTGACATTTGGACACAGGTTTTACAGTATTCAATTATTTACAAACTGACGTATTTGCACTATGGACAGAACGGTGTTCAGTCTACTGTAGAAGCTGGTGATACGTGTGTCGGTATATCGTTTCCGCTGCTCACTCATTTTTCTTGTGCCTAGTCGCCCCTGATCTCTTCCTTCCCTGATTGCCCCAAGCTTGATTCCACTTTCCTTCAGTTTCTGTAATGTTGTTTCATTCAGTGAATTTTCATTCTCAAGTAGTCGATCCAGTATTAATTTCAAGATCTCGTCTGTGCTTATATTCAAAGTTTCAACCACAGGTACTCTTGTAGCCAGTGTGCCAGCTCACTCACTGTCACGCACTCCATCATCTGGAGAGTAGATCAATACCATGGACTGCCATGAAAACTAATGTGGAGGTGTTGATAGAATCAAAAATAAAACAATAATCTTCATTGTTTGGTCACATTTTTAGACAATGAGGTTTCGAGAACGTAGTTACAACAGGTAAGACTGAAGGCAACATAGACATAGGACGACAACGTGACAACATATTAGACAGTTCAATAAGCTAACACAGCAGGGAAAAACTACCATTCTGATACATAATGATGATGGTGGTGTTCCTCCTTCGCAAGCGAAGTTGAGCATGGCATGAAAAACAATAAATGCTATGAAAAAAATAAATTAAAAAATTTGTAAATATCTAACTTGGTTTGTGAGTTCGTAGATGCCCGATGAGTCTGATTCATGCACGGAAAGTTTCATTGCAGTGCATGCAGGAGTGCTGAAGGTTAGGGGTAGGAGAATTTTCGTATTTCTCCTTCCGCTTCTTGCGCTTGCGGATTTCCCGTGGTGTTATTTTTTTCAAATTTCGTAACGGCAGCAGTGATATGGGTGTGACAGGCAGAGTGATCAAGTGATGTAGTCTCCTAGGAGCTAGGATCGATGCTGCAGTGCTTGAGTTTCATAGGTGATCCTTGAAGCGCTTTTTCTGCCCTCCTTTTAAACGTTTACCTTCGCACACCTGCACATAGTCACTTCCGGTTCAAGCTTTTGCCCAAGTAAGTCGCACAATTTTTGCTCTAACTTCTGCATTATATATCCAAAGTCTATCAACTTTGTGATTTAGTTCCACGCAAAATTGTGTACTTCTTAGACAGTGCAACTATATCACCAGAAGCATACCAATTCATTCTGAGAATCAACGCTCCATTTTAGTTATTTGTGTTCAGTCATCAATTCACCACGTGGACATCACATACAACAAAGGAACCACTAAATTCAGGTCAGTCATTTTTAATCCTTAATTAAATTAAATTAAACTACCTTTAGCGATAACATAAAATAAAACCTTTTATACTACCAAATAAATAAATAATGGAAAGTAAGAGTTACGCCAGTATTACTAAAAGTAATTTAAATAAAAAAACCTATGTAACAGAACCACGTGGCAGCAACCAGAAGGCAGCCATAGAACTAGTCTTAAACAAGCTACATCCTAAAAATAAACTAAAGATCATAATAAAGCAAATAGCAGGGCAGGAAGTAGCACTAACCTCCCTACCAGATAATAGTATACTAGAACTGCTGAACAACATAGTCAATAAGAAATCAATACAAAATATCCAAAAAATCAGAAGAGGTGTTATTGTAACTCTAAACCCTAACAACCACACAGAGGCAGTGATAGATAAAATTAATAAACATAAAAGTATAACGACAACACTGGCTCACCAAATTAAAATTAAAATTCAAATATTAAATGAGACTAGGCAACTGGTCATTAAAGGCATAGACACCAGAATTAATGACCAGGAATTATTAAACAGATTAAAAATAGAGAATCCGAAAGCGGACATAATAAAAGTCAAAAGACTTTATAAAAATCAAAAACCATGCAGAGTGGTCATTGTCATCAATAAGGGAAATGTTGTTCCGCAACATTTGGTGCTCTTTGGTGGGGCCCTGAGAACACAAGTGTACATCCCAGATGTACTTCAGTGTTCCAAGTGCCAGCAATTTCGCCACACGAAGGCAACATGCAGGAACAGTACCAGGTGTAGATACTGTTCAGGACCCCACTCAGTTCACCAATGCCCTGTTGCATTAAACGACAAAGATTACAAAACAGCAAATAATAACAGAAAGTGTACTAACTGCTCTGGCAGCCATAGTGCAAAATATTTAGGATGCCCTGCATACCAAAAAATTAAAAATGACCTAAGACATAAACATGTCAAACAACAAAAATTAAACGATAATAAAACACCAAAAGTGCAAAAGGAACGCTGCCATAGTCAGGAACCTAGTACACTTCAGAACAGGCTGAAGGACCAAAGGAGGAAAGACAAAAAGCTGAAACGGACCATTTAGACAAAGTTATACTGGAAAGGATCCAGGAAGGAATCAACAGTCTCAATGCATTAAAGAAGGACAATGAAGAACTTCTCAAACGAATAGAAACTGAGAGACAACTAGAAAATGAGGAAAGGAGACAAAGGAAGGAACAACAGGAAAAGGAAGAAGAGTGGAAGGATATGATCACAAAGGAACTAAGAGAAGTTAGGAACATACTAAAACTAATAGTAGAGAACCGCCAGGAAGAGGAACAACGGACAGGCAGAAGATTAACTAGAACACTGGCTCGGGCAGCAACCTCCAAACGCACTCCTACTAAAACCATCAAACACCAATAAGTAAACTTAAATTACAGAGCCTAATAACAATTAGCAATAAAACCATAATGGATAAAAATCAAATAAAGATCATTCAGTGGAATGTTACCAGTGTGAGACAGAATATAGCTCCTCTAATGACTAAATATCAGTCGGAGAGAGTAATCTATGCTCTACAGGAAACATACCTAAATATTAGCCAAAAATTAAACTTCCCAGGCCATAAAATAGTAAGAAATGATTGCAACTCCAAAGGTGGAGGGGTTGCCTTCATTATTAACGAATCATATAAAATAGTAGACTGGGAAAGATTTAACTCAACTAACATAGAAGGAATAAGTGTAACCATAGACAGCAAACCAGTAGGAACTAAAATAATTAACATATATAACCCTAAAGGAATACTAACCAGCAACGATATAGAAGTGCTAACATCAAAACTAACTAGGAGAACCCTTATTGTCGGTGATTTCAATGCCCACCACACAATGTGGGGCAGTCATAAGTCAGACAAGACAGGGGAACTTATAGCAGATTTTTGTGATAATAATAACCTAGTCATTCTAAATGATGGTTCTATAACCAGAATTAATCCAATAGTAAATGGCAAAGACTCGGCCTTAGACTTGAGCATTGTAACAACTAACCTATGCACTACCAGGTGGCAGACACTAAATGCTAGTGGATCTGACCATCTACCAATTGAAATTAATATTAGAGCTAAATGTACTCTCAGTGAAGTAAATCAAAAACCAACATTTAACTATAGAAAAGCCAACTGGGAGGCACTAACAACAGAGCTAATGACAGTAGGAATAAATAATATTAATACCAACAATGTAGAAGAATTTGCTGAGGAACTCACAAATGAACTACTCAAAGTAGCAGTAAAATATATACCAAATGAAAACATGCCAAATAATATTAAACCAGTAAATATAACAAGAACTAATAGACATAAACCTAAAAACCCAGTACCATGGTGGAACCCTAAACTGGATGAGCAGATTAAAATTAGAGATAAAGCACTAAAACTAGCTAGATATAAGAGATCAGAAGAGAATATACTAAACTATAAAGAAATAAGAAATCAAACAAATAAACTAATCTTCAAAGCTAAACAACTCCACTGGAGAGCTTTCTGTGAAACCATAAGCTTCAGAACGCCATCATCAGAAGTATGGAATAAACTGAAAGCCATCAGTGGAGGCAAATCCAAACGTAACATAATGCCAGCATTAAATACAGCACAAACTGATAAAGAGAAGGCTAATGCACTGGCCGAATACTTTTACTCAGTTAGTGCTAATAACAACCTAAACCTAAATGAGATAAATAGACGGCAGACAATTCTGCAGGAACTAAACACTAAACCAATAAATAATGCAGAATCATCATATATAAATGCAGATATAACAATAGGGGAAGTAATTAAAGCAATAGGTGAGAAATCAAACACAGCTTCAGGTCCTGACATCCTAAGCTATGCAATACTTTAAAAAGTACCTACTAATATATTAATGATAATAACTCACCTTTTCAATAACGTATGGGAATCTGGCACCATACCAAAGGCATGGAAGTCTGCCACCATAATACCAATACTAAAGCCAGATAAAGAAGCTAAAGAAGTAAGCTCATATAGACCAATATCACTAACTTCTCACCTAGGTAAAATATTAGAGACAATAATAAATAAAAGAGTAGTATTTCACCTAAATAAACATAATATATATAGTCCAACCCAAGCGGGCTTCCGGAGTCGCCGGAGCACGGTTGACCAAATACTAAAACTAGAGCATGAAGTAAAACAGGGTTTCCTAAAAGGTGAAAAAACAGCGGCTGTCTTTCTCGACGTAGCAAGAGCATACGACGAGTGCTGGAGAGAAGGAGCCCTATTTAAAATTAAGAACATAGGTATAGATGGTAGAGCATACAACTACATTAAAAACTTCATGCAAGATAGACAATTTAAAGTACTAATAAATAATGACTTATCAGACTCCTATGAACAGGAAAATGGCATCCCGCAGGGGTCTGTAATATCTCCAACAATATTCACAATAATGGTTAATGATTTAGGAGAAGAATTCTCAGATATCAAGAACAGCCTGTCACAATTTGCAGACGATGCCGCAATTTGGCGCTCAGGCAATAACATCAGTTATCTAAAAGTAGGAATACAAAGACAAATAAATGAAGTAACAAGCTGGATGGCAAAATGGGGTTTCAAAATTAATGCTAGCAAGACAGTAGGAATGCTATTCAGCATAAATGGTGCTCAAACAAATAAAATTAAGGATATTTTTATAAATAACGAACCAATTACATTCTCACCAACCACCAAATTCTTGGGAATGGTATTAGATCAAAGCCTCAGATGGCATAAACATATAAACTATATAGTAGACAGAAGCAGAGGAGCCCTAAACATGCTTAGGTACATGAGTGGTAGCGGATGGGGAGCGTCGACTAAGACAATGACGACATTCTATAAAGCCTTTATACGAGGTAAATTAGAATATGCCAGCATTGTGTATGAGTCGACAGCACCAGCCAATATCTCTAAAATAGATATAATTCAAAATAAGGCTCTCTCAACAATAGCTAGGGCGACCAGGGGAACATCTGCTGAAGCAGTTCAAGTAGCTCTAGGAATAGTGCCATTATCCCTAAGAAGGAAGGAACTGAGACTTAGCTACTGGTCTAAAATAGGAAATGATACCACACATCCTGCATATAAATCATTCAATAGCTTTGATAACACAGGCAAGTTCTCAATTGAAAGCTACCGAACACCAGCAGGTTGGCGATCAAATGCAGAGCTGGACCAAATACCAGAGCTTAAAGATTTAATATGTAATCAAAACCAATATAAAGCAATAATACCCCCTTGGGAATTAATATCACCAGCAACTGACATTTCCTTATCTTATATAGGGAAAAAACACCAAAATAGAGATTCAGCTAAAAATAGAGCAATAAACCACATAAATGATAGAACAATAAATAGTCTAAAAGTATTCACAGATGGGTCCAAAGGAGAGGAAGGCCCAACTGGTGCAGGAATAGTCATACCAGACAGGAATATCAATAAGAGCTTTAAATTATCAGAACATACATCAATATTCACAGCTGAACTAGTTGCAATTCTAAAAGCACTAGAAATAATAAATGATAACCCACCTAAAAATTTAACAATCCTGACTGATTCATTATCATCAGTCCAGGCTATTCAAAATAAACAAGACAGCCAAAGGCCAGATATAGTAGAAGATATACTACGCATAACAACAAACCTAGCTCACGTTGGTACGAGGGTTAATGTAATGTGGATTCCAGCCCACGTCGGAATACCAGGAAATGAAGCAGCGGACAAGGAAGCCAAGAAAGGACGAACACATGGAACAGAAATCCAGGTAGGACTTGGCAGATCGGAAACCAGAAGCATAATAAAGGACACAATAATTAAGGAATGGACAGAAAATGGGACAACAGTGCAAACGGAAGACATGCACATGCAATGCTAAAAGGACCCACTAGGACCACTCAAATAAAAGAAGAGCTGAAAATCCCTGCCAATAGGAAACTACTACGACTTAGACTGGGAAAATCATTACATTATATACTTGAACCAATATGCGAAGACTGTGAAGAGGAAAATACAATAGATCATTTCCTACTCCATTGTCATAAATACAACCATCATAGGCAAGACCTAAAAGATTACTACCAAAACAATAAAATTCCATATAAATTAGAAAAGGTTCTGGGCCATGATGTACCACCAGATAGGCTAAAACTAATTAAACAATTTATAACCAGGACTAAAGCCCTAATTTAAAAATCTAAACCAAATAAGTCATTGTTTGTCATCAGTCTTTCCACAGGCCTCTCTCCACAGCTTTCAACAAATAGCAACCGATGAACGCTC
>CM067304.1:3397500-3492500 GCA_034231615.1 Meghimatium bilineatum
ACGGAGCAGCTAGAAAGAAAAAAACAGAGTCTCTGAACCTTAAAAGAGACACTATGAAATTATGGAAACTGGTAAAAGAACTAAATGATGACGGAACAGTGAGAAATACAAGGATTACACTTTGCAAAGATAGAAACATTTTACAGGTAAACATGTAACTGATTACTTTGCAGATTCCTTTGCAAAAGTCAATAACGTCAATGTTAGCCCAGACAAACAACGGGAGGTTCGAGAGAACCAGCAGAACATTGGAGAAGGCGAACCTATACCGGAAGTCATGGAGGCGCAAATAACAATGAATGAACTGGATCATGCAATATCCATATTTAAAAAAAAAAATTAAAATGTCCCTAGGAGCTGATGGAGTGTCCAATGAAATGATTAAAAACCTGGAAATTGCAGCAAGAGCAAAGCCACTGCACTTCAATACAAGCTGGACCACAGGTAATGTTCCACAGGCATGGAGGAAGCAATAATGATACCACACCTCAAATCAAGAAAAGATGGCAACACAGTCTCCAACTACAGGCCCATCAGCCTCACAATTTGTGCAAAACAATGGAACACACTATCAATCTTAGGTTGCAGTGGTACCTTGAAAGTGAAAATCTTCTGGTATCGAAGCAAGTAGGCTTCAGACAGCGCTACTCTACTGAATATCAGGCAACCTACCTCTCTCAAGAGATTGAGGACGCCTTCAAAGATAAGAAACTGGTACTAGAAGCATGGATAGATCTCAGGAAAGCATTTGACAAGGTTTGGAAAGAAGGACTCTTAAAATAATTGTGAAGTTGCCGGGTTAGCTAAAGAATGTACAAATAGCTATAATTATACCTGCTCTTCTTCTGCGTTCGTTCTTAAACTCCTGCAGATTAGCAGGATGCAGTACGGATAACGGTATGCGTTGTGTCATGGTTTACATCATTGCTTCGATATCTGCACCTTTCGGCCTGACACATCCGACTTCAGCATGGATTTGGGTCACTGACCCTTTATGGGATTGGGCAACCAACTCCATTCCATAACCTCCTTAGTCGCAATTTACGACATGCTTGGAAGGTAAATAGTGTTGCTATTCTTTGCTCCCCTTTCGGGCCCCGGCAACACAGGAAGACAAAGATCATACCTGCATAATAGAAGAGCCAGGGTACATTTGGATGGTCGCAAGAGCAAGAAAGTTGCACTGCGTCATGGAGTCCCACAGGGAGGAGACCTGTCACCTACAATGTTCTTGGTTTACATCAATGACACAGTTGCCGAACTGCCACAGGGGAACAAAGTGGCAATGTCTACTGACGACCTGGTGATCCGGTGCACGTAGAACATGCAACAATCGCCACTAAACAAATACAAAGAGCTATTGATGAATTAACCATGTGGCCAAATAGAAGGTTTGTCAGCGTTAATACAGAGAAGTGCAGCACTACACTTTTTACGATCTCACCAAAACAAAAAGCTGGTGTTATCAAGATAGATGGAGAGTTCTTGAGAGAAGACAACCAACCCACATACCTGGGAGTTACTTTTGATGATAAGCTGACATGGCAAATAAACAAAGCAACAACAAACGCCATGAGGAAGCTAGATATCCTGAGAAAACTAAGTGGAACCACATGGGGAGGTAATGGGAATATTTTCCGTAATGTTCACCAGCAAGAGATTAGACCACACCTGGAATATGGTTCAACTGCGTGTAGTCCTGCATCAAACACCACATTACAAGATCTAGATAAAGTACAAAACCATTCTCTCAGGTTAATGCTGGGAGCAATGAAATCAACGCCTATAGTACAGATGCAGAACATGGGACGAATGCAAACACTTGTCGAACGCAGAGACACACAGGTGCAAATACAAGCAGAAACGTTTAATTGTATGCCAAGTCAACTCCATAGAAGGAAAGATTCCAAAATCTAGCAATGAGGCGACTGAAAAGAAGCAGCTTATACACCAAGCTAAACGACTCCATAGCCATCTTACAGACCTACATGAAGTTGGAAGACCCTTAAGGTCTGTACCAGAACAAACCCCTTGGAGTGAAAGGCATGGAATGCCAATATACATTCAGACTAAGCAAGAACGAACAGAACAGTGTGCAGCATAGGACAGTCACCCTCAGTTTCCTGGAAAGGAATATCCACAAGACCTATGGGTCAGAGTATACACATATGGGTGAGCACATAATGTAGTGAAGAATGGAGGTGCTGGTGTATATATAGAATATCCACACAAGTCTATTTTCCACATACAAAATAATCAGTACTACCTTTAAAACGGCATTCGTAGTGACTGCTGCGATAAATCCGTTCAATATAGATAATAATTAATCATAATTTTGTAACGTGGTTACGAAATAATGCATTCATGCAAAATATGAAGCCTATACGTTCTGTAATTACGGAGAAAATAGACAATATCGGTGGACAACTATTTATAAACGCACTATAGTAACTTAGTCAAAAGTTGGATAAACACACACACACCCCTCGCACTTAAACAATTATAACATAACTTTAAGTACTAATAAATTTATTAAAATACAGGGCAAACCTCCCTCACTACCCCTCATCTCCAACACTACCCCTTAACTACATCACTACCCCTAACACCACCACTATCCCTAATTTCACCAGTACCTCTAACACCATAGTACCCGCTAACATCACCACTATCCCTAACATCACTACTCCCAACATCACCACTACTAACCCTATATCATCTCAACCCCTAACATCACCACTACCCCTAACATCACCACTACCCCTAAGACGACAACTACCCCTAACATCACCACTACCCATAACATCACCACTACCCCTAACATCACCACTACCCCTAACATCACCACTACCCCTAAGACGACAACTACCCCTAACAACACAACTATCCCTAACATCACCACTACCCCTAACATCACCACTACCCCTAACATCACCACTACCCCTAAGACGACAACTACCCCTAACATCACCACTAACCCTAAGACGACAACTACCCCTAACATCACCACTACCCCTAAGACGACAACTACCCCTAACATCACCACTACCCCTAAGACGACAACTACCCCTAACATCACCACTACCCCTAACATCACCAAAACCCCTAACATCACCACTACCGCTAACATCACCACTACCCCTAACATCACAACTACCCCTAAAATCACCACTACCCCTAAGACGACAACTACCCCTAACATCACCACTACCCCTAACATCACCAAAACCCCTAACATCACCACTACCCCTAACATCACCACTACCCCTAACATCACAACTACCCCTAAAATCACCACTACCCCTAAAATCACCACTACCCCTAACATCACCACTACCCCTAACATCACCACTACCCCTAACATCACCACTACCCCTAACATCACCACTACCCCTAAAACGACAACTACCCCTAACATCACCACTACCCCTAACATCACCACTACCCCTAACATCACTACTACCCCTAAAACGACAACTACCCCTAACATCACCACTACCCCTAAAACGACAACTACCCCTAACATCACCACTACCCCTAAAACGACAACTACCCCTAACATCACCACTACCCCTAACATCACCACTACCCCTAAAACGACAACTACCCCTAACATCACCACTACCCCTAACATCACCACTACCCCTAACATCACCACTACCCCTAAAACGACAACTACCCCTAACATCACCACTACCCTAAAACGACAACTACCCCTAACATCACCACTACCCCTAAAACGACAACTACCCCTAACATCACCACTACCCCTAAAACGACAACTACCCCTAACATCACCTAAATCACCTAAAAATGACTCATTTTTATGGAGATTATACTATGCCACAGTTTAATACCACGAGTGCGCATCGGAGGAGAAGGGATGATCCAACACTTTAAAAGTGAGGGTGGGTGTTAGTAGTAGGGTTAGACTAGGGTCAATACTAATCCTGAAACACTCCCCTCCTAAACCGTATACATCTGTGTTTTAAAGGATACAAATGATGTGTTGCTTCCTGCTTCCTAATCATCCGAATGCATCGATACGGCAGCCAGTGTATTAATAGAAATGAACCGACAGTGTGACGTCACACAAACTACTAAAAAAGTGCGATCGGAGCAGATACTTAAGAACTGTGAGGGCGTGGTAGTCACATGATGTGGTACATGTGTTTGAGGTAGGCACATGATGTAGGAAATATGTGTGAGGTAGGCACATGATGTAGGATTGGTACATCATTTGTAATACCGATACCCATCTCCCGTCCACCATTATACAGCTTAAAAAGTCATCTTTCATTATTGTTCTTCCCCTACAGATGTTTCCACATTTCATGATGTCTCCAACAAAATGTGAACCGTACACTTGTGGTACGAGTGAGTATCACACTTTTGTATTAATTTATTTCCAGATATCTTCATCGCGATGTGTATCTGCACATGCAGTTCTTATTACACATCGTTAACACCGCATCTCTATGGCTATATAATTTGTTTACTATTCTGTTGATTGTCCAAGATTGACCATGTTCGCACCATTAACTATATTGTCTAAGATTCATATCACAGCAATTAAATAAAAACAACACATGACAAATGTATAATTTACCTGGTCACTTCCAAGGCTTCGTCCGCCAGATGATGATTCTGTTGAACCGACAGAGCTGACTTCATTAGGATATGATTCTGTTGAACCGACAGAGCTGATTTCATTAGGGTACAATTCTGTTTGGCCGACAGAGCTGACTTCATTAGGGTACGATTCTGTTTGGCCGACAGAGCTGACTTCATTAGTATATGATTCTGTTGAACCGACAGAGCTTATTTTATAAGGACATGATTCTCTTGAGCCGACAGAGCTGATTTCTTTACCGTTGGATTCTACTACGCTGACAGAGCTTACTTCGTTAATATTTGATTCTGTTGAGTCGAGAGAGCTGACTTCGTTAATATTTGATTCTGTTGAGACGAGAGAGCTGACTTCGTTAATATTTGATTCTGTTGAGACGAGAGAGCTGACTTCGTTAATATTTGATTCTGTTGAGACGAGAGAGCTGACTTCGTTAATATTTGATTCTGTTGAGACGACAGAGATGACTTCGTTAAAATTTGATTCGGATGAGCCGAGAGATCTGACTTCGTTAATATTTGATTCTGTTGAGCCGAGAGAGCTGACTTCGTTAATATTTGGTTCTGTTGAGACGACAGACCTGACTTCGTTAATATTTGGTTCTGTTGAGACGACAGAGCTGATTTCGTTAATATTTGGTTCTGTTGAGACGAGAGAGCTGACTTCGTTAATATTTGATTCTGTTGAGACGAGAGAGCTGACTTCGTTAATATTTGGTTCTGTTGAGACGACAGACCTGACTTCGTTAATATTTGGTTCTGTTGAGACGACAGAGCTGACTTCGTTAATATTTGATTCTGTTGAGACGAGAGAGCTGACTTCGTTAATATTTGGTTCTGTTGAGACGACAGAGCTGACTTCGTTAATATTTGATTCTGATGAGACGACAGAGCTGCCTCCGTTAATATGTGGTTCTGTTGAGACGACAGAACTGACTTCGTTAATATTTGATTCTGTTGAGACGAGAGAGCTGACTTCGTTAATATTTGATTCTGTTGAGACGAGAGACCTGACTTCGTTAATATTTGATTCTGTTGAGACGAGAGAGCTGACTTCGTTAATATTTGGTTCTGTTGAGACGAGAGAGCTGACTTCGTTAATATTTGATTCTGATGAGACGAGAGAACTGACTTCGTTAATATTTGGTTCTGTTGAGACGAGAGAGCTGACTTCGTTAATATTTGGTTCTGTTGAGACGACAGAGCTGACTTCGTTAATATTTGGTTCTGTTGAGACGACAGAGCTGACTTCGTTAATATTTGATTCTGTTGAGCCGCCACAGCCGATTTCTTTAGGGTAGGAATTTTTTAAGCCGACAGAGCTGACTTCATTAGGATATAATGATGCTCTTTCGTCATAACTGATTTCATTAGGATATGATTCTGTTGGGCCGACAGAGCTGATTTCATTAGGATATACATATGCTGTTTCGTCATATCTGATTTCATTAGGATATGATTCTGTTGAGCCAAAAGAGCTAATTTCATCAGGATATTCCTCTGTTGAGCCGACGGAGCTGATTTCATTGGGGTACGATTCTGTTACGACGTCGGGGCTGACATCATCAGGAGCCTGTTTTTTGTTGTTAAATCATCAAATAATCAGACCAATTTTAGTGTTAAATAAATAAAACAACGTTACGTAAAATTTAGTATTAAAAAATATAAACATTTGTGTATATTTCAATGCTATCTATAATTCATGCAGTTGAGTACAATAATATTTAAATAAAGACTTTATGAGTTTCTGTGTTCAATTAGGACCTACTGAAACTGTATGGATGGAATACATGATATACTTTTTATGATAGTCCATGGTCTAGTCTCTAGTTTTATAACTATTCGAAATGAGAAATCAAGACATCTTAATTTCACAGTAATCTAGTTGATAGTAAATCAATGTAACTTGGTTAGTATCACAGATTACAGAGCGTCCATTTTACAGGAATCTAATTGATAGTAAATCAATGTATCTTGGTTAGTATCACAGATTACAGAGCGTCCATTTTACAGTAATCTAGTTGATAGTAAATCAATGTATCTTGGTTAGTATCACAGATTACAGAGCGTCCATTTCGAAAGCACTTCTTTCATTTCTCTTTATTCCCCTTTTATGCCGAGCAGCGTCTGTGATAGAAGAGTTCTGTGGAGATTTATGTGTGCCTCATATATATTTGTATTCGTGGATTCTTATATTTCTGTAATCAATCTGTTGCATGGTCTTTCCTTGACAATTTTTAAAAAGTTTTGTGAAAGTAGTTTTGTTGTAGGTAATTTTGGAAGTAAATCTTCGTGTGTCTGTTCGCACCACATCGGATTTATGAGCACTATCACCACCATCATTATCATTTTCATCATCACCATTCGCAGCAACATCACGCTATATCGTGTTCCTCCTCATTATCGTCATACGTTACATCACCATTATTATCATCGTCATCATCATAATAAGTATCGTCATCATCATAAATATAATTATCTCCATTATCCTATTTCTTATCAATAATATTATATTGACTATCATGTAAAGAGAAAACTATCATATGTCTTTGAATGTATCATGTATCAGGAAAGTGTAGTACCTCTGACACTCACGCCGCAATACAACTGTGGAGTAGTTCTCATGTACTTGCCACCCCCCCCCCCCCTCCACAACCTGGTATAAAGATCTCTTTAGTATTTCCTAGTCGCTGACAGAATGATGCGGAGCCACACTCTGGTATCGAATTGGACATGGTGGTGAAAGTAGGTGAGGTTAGCAGAGGGTCAATATCCAGATAGTTAACACAGGCCTTGTCTGCTAGAGAATGCGAAGCATAGATATGGCCAGAAGGCATTTGGCTGTGCAGCGATGTGGAACGCAGAAGATGTTGTGAAAACGTAGAAAACTCTGGTTCTACACCCTGGTACATCACCATTCGTCTTGATTTATGTTGCTATTGGTATATTCTTCTTCTTCTTCTTTTGTTCACTTGAAACATGTCTATATCTGTAAGTCGGTCTCCTGAATAAAGCACACTGTCTTTTGTAGTTCATACAGTGTCCCATAGAGTTGTGATTCCAGTGTTGTTTCCTCTGACCAATAAGTCTGCCTCAGCGTTTCATGCTCAGAACACTCTTGAAGTATATGTTTGACACTTTGTGCTGCCTGTCAACATGTACACATGGCCGTGTTGCCAATCTTGAACTTTGTATACATGTGACTGCGGAGTCGGTTGTGTCATGTTCTGAGACGTAGAATTATAATTTGTTCTGATCTGTTCATAATGTGATAGTAATCTTGTGTTGGTGTTTGTGACGTTCTTATTGACTTGATCATCTGTTTTTTCTGATGGTAGGTGATTGGTATATCTGGTTTGTCTTCGGCAGCACCTTCCTTAGCCAGTTGGTCTGCTTTTTCATTTCATGGTTTTCCACAGTGAGAGAGTATCCACTGCATCGTTACCCTATACTGGTAAGACTATTCACTAAGTATTTTTTTTTCAAGTCTGTTAGTTTTCCAGACTGGAGAGCTTGAAGCACTGACTTTGCATCTGTTAGGAATACCACTGGCTGTAGGTCAGAGTTGGAGTTCAGCAGGTTTTTAGCTGCCACACTAATTACCTGGAATTCTGCATCATAATTATTGCATAATTTTCCTGTCGGTGTTCTGATTGTATCTCTAGGCTTGTGTGGATATTCTATATATACACCTGTACCTCCATCTTCACTGCATTCTCTGCTGACCCATCTATGTATACTCTGACCCATATTTCTTGTGGATATTCCTCATCCAGGAAACTGAGGGTGGCTGTCCTTCGCTGCACACTGTCCTGTTCGTCCTCGCTTAGTATTCCTTTCACATGTGTCTGAATGTATATTGGCATTCCATGCCTTTCACTCCACGGGGCTTTTTCTGGTTCAGACCTTAAGGGGCTATCAACTTCAGGTAGGTCTATAAGTTGTTTACGAAGTCGTTTAGCTTGATGGATAAAGCTGCCTCATTTCAGTCGCCCCTTTGCTAGATTTTGGAATATCTCCTTCATTGGATGGCTTGGCATGCACTGCATCTTTTCTGCTTGAATTAATACTTTTGTGTCTCTGCGTTCGTCAAGTGTTTGAATTCTTCCCATTTTCTGCATCTCTGCTATGGGTGTTGATTTCATCGCTCCTAAAAATATTGTAAGTACCTGGTTTTGCACTTTATCTAGATCTTGTAATGTGGTGTTTGATGCTGGACACTACGCAGCTGAACCATATTCTAGGGTGAGCCATATAAGAGTGTATTCGACGAAGCGGAGAAAGCGGAAGGACAAATTCGAAAACTCTCCTACTCCAAACCTTCTACACTCCTGTATGACCTGTAGTATAACTTGTCTGGCAAGAATCGGACTCATTGGGCATCTACGAACTCACAAACAACATTAGACAATCGCAAATGTTTTGTTGTTTTTCTACTTCTTTATCACATTTATTGTTTTTCATGCCAGTCTTATCTTCGCTTGCGAAGGAGGAACAGCATCATCATCAACACAATCCCTTGCAAAAATGAGAAGTGACGGACAGAAATGTAGATAAGGAGATGTGCCTGGTTCAAATTCCACCCTCCTTAGCAAATCGAAGCATGACTTTTGGTACTAGGAACTTAGCCATAATTCAACACTTTGCCCCCCTCCCCACATACATACTCTCACCTCTAACCAAACTGATTATTCACAAATCATGAAATTATTCAGCAATAGGAAGTGTGAAACATGAGAAATTGTCTGAATGATGTTTCTTGTTGATGTAGATTTAAAAATATGTAGAACAACCCTATCACTATCCCCATTACGGACAATGCATCTAGTGACCTGTTGACATAAAACAATGTGTGGAATTGTTTGTAAGTCAAAACTAAGATAACAGACACGAATCTATCTATCTATCTATCTATCTATCTATCTATCTATCTATCTATATATCTATCTATCTATCTATCTAACTATCTATCTATCTATCTATCTATCTATATATCTATCTATCTATCTATCTAATCTATCTATCTATCTATCTATCTATCTATCTATCTATCTATCTATCTATCTATCTATCTATCTATCTATCTATCTATCTATCTATCTATCTATCTATCTATCTATCTATCTATCTATCTATCTATCTATCTATCTATCTATCTATCTATCTATCTATCTATCTATCTATCTATCTATCTATCTATCTATCTATCTATCTATCTATCTATCTATCTATCTATCTATCTATCTATCTATCTATCTATCTATCTATTAATGGTCTCCCATTATTGTATCTGTGTAGCATATCTTACTGTGGTATACTGCCTGATGGTAGTTTGCTGATGTATGTGAAACCATTTGATCTGTGGTCACTTAATATATTCCAAGATTGGGGCAGTGCCGGTTTTTTGTCTAATGTCCTCATTCCTCACTCTGTTTGTTATCGATATACACATGTTTCTGTGTACGCATGTTATTTCACCTGTCGCATGTTTACTTTTGTTTTGTACGCATGTCGTTTCATCTGTCGCATGTTTACTTTTGTCTTGTACGCATGTCATTTCACCTGTCACATGTTTACTTTTGTCTTGCACTGTCGTTGTCCATGTTTTTGCGTACGCATGCCATTTCACCCGTCGCATGTTTACTTTTGTCTTGTACTGTCGTTGTATATGTTTCTGTGTACGCATGTCATTTCACCTGTCGTATGTTTACTTTTGTCTTGCACTGTCGTTGTCATTGTTTCTGCGTACGCATGTAATTTCACCTGTCGCATGTTTACTTTTGTCTTGTACTGTCGTTGTCCATGTTTCTGTGTACGCATGTCATTTCACATGTCGCATGTTTACTTTTGTCTTGTTCTGTCGTTGTCGATGTTTCGCTGTGTAGCACAGCTTTTGTGTAATACTTGTTATTAATAGCTTTATTTTGTTGTTTAAATCTTCATTTTTGTTCCTGAAGATTTGTGGCATGTACAATAGGGCTTGTTATGTTTTACTACATCTATTCTGTATTTCTTTACTGCTCGTGTTGTCTCTTTTTATATTTCTTCCTAGGTATGTGCATTCTGTCACTTGTTTAAGTCTGTTGTTATATTGCTTCCTAGGTATGTGCATTATGTTACTGAATCTGTTGTGATATCATACGTCAGTGATATCATGGGGCAACGGTACCTTAGGACAGTGATATTATGGTGAAATGATACCTTAGGACAGTGATATCATGGGACAATGATACCTTAGGACAGTGATATCATGGGGCAATGATACCTTAGGACAGTGATATCACGGGGCAATGATACCTTAGGACAGTGATATCATGGGGCAATGATACCTTAGGACAGTGATATCACGGGACAATGATACATTAGGACAGTGATATCATGGGGCAATGATATATTAGGACAGTGATATCATGGGGCAATGATACCTTAGGACAGTGATATCATGGGGCAATGATACCTTAGGACAGTGATAACATGGGACAATGATACTTTAGGACAGTGATATCATGGGGCAATGATAACTTAGGACAGTGATATCACGGGACAATGATACCTTAGGACAGTGATATCATGGGGCAATGATACCTTAGGACAGTGATATCATGGGGCAATAATAACTTAGGACAGTGATATCATGGGGCATTGATATCGTAGAATAGTGATATCATGAGTCCATGATACCATGGTGCAGTTTTACCATACAAGACTTTAGAGATTGAGTCACATGAAATGTGTTTATGAACGTACTGAAGTATACAGACAATTGGAAAATATGTCCAGGTGGGTGGCCTATACATCCAATGATGTATGACTTTGGAATAAACATGTTTTTTTGATTGATTGATTGATTGAATCTTGTATAAATATTTCTATAACTTATTTAAAATACAAGATCGATCAGCTTGACAATGATCGAACAGACTATATCAGACTATATGGTATGGGTATGAACAAATATAGATAACACTATACAGTAAAGTTTCAACGTTTCTACCATAAGGTCTTTATCAAGAAATTACAAGACAAATAGTGAACAGACAGTAAAACTGAAACACTATTATAAATTCATTAAGAGGCAGGCATTTCACAGCAGCGACATCCACTATAATTATACTTTGTGTTCGATGTCTCTGATGTTAAATGTTTGCTATCTAATACATTTGTGCAATACAAGGATGTCCGGAAAACATCTATGAATCCCTTTGTCGTCACGCTAGAAAAACTAGTGGAAAAACGACATACACGGAGAACTAGTCTACATAACGGTGCTAGGATTTTTGAGAATTCAATAACAAACAGAGGGGAAGAACGAAGACGGATCAACAACCCAATGACGTGATACCCACAAGAGTGTTCTATGACACAGAGAATCGACCTTAGATCGGCAGATTCAGTCATGAAAAGGTCTGCCCTGCCCGTACACCTTAGCTTCAAAATTAAAAGCTTACTTCAGACAGTCTGTCAAGACGAACAATACCAGATAGCAGCACATTTGTGATAGTGTCTTTATTTTTTTTTCTGATTATTCCTTTAATTTTACTTTTTGTATTTTTTTGTGATAGTGCCTAAATTTTTACTGTTTGTTATTATTGTATTATGGTGCCTATATTTTTTTTTTTTTTTTTTGTAATCGTGCATATATTTTTACTGTTTGTTATATTTGTGTGATGTGCCTATATTTTTTTGTTTTTTTAAATAATTTTTAGTAAAACATAACAAACATTAACACATTAGACAAAATAACTTACAGATGATATAGGTGTTGCCGTGACTGTCATCAGTGCAGTTGTCACTGCAATAACCACCACAAGAACCGGAAAATGCATTTTCTTTCAGAGTTGACAGTTTACTTTTAATATAAACTTGATGAAATATCAACAATTCATTAGATGAACTTCTTCTGCCAGTCGTTTTGTGAGACGTTTCTGACTGTATATCATTAAACCGTAGGTAAACCACCAATCAGATATCACCAATTTGGATATAATTAATGCATGTTTGTAGACATTAACGGCTCAATGATTTGAAAATCCGTTAATTTCACTTATTCTGATGCTATTCATAGATAGACCTATAGATCTGTGAACGTTCTGTGAAGCCAATTTCTATTCAATAATCAAGGCTTATAGATCATAGGTATCCCACGCAATAAATGTAATCTTTACAAATAAAATGGCTTGTATGTAAACAGGAATGTTATTGAAGAGAATTTAGAAAATATTTAAAAGTTGTTAAATTGAATAAAATTAATACTCATGCATTCACAACAAAGGTAATGTGTCACGTGGTTATGCATATATGGAAAAATATTGACTTGAAATTGCACATACAGCAAAAATTCATACCCATTTTGGAATTGTGAGATCATGTTATACAAGTCTCGTAAACCGAGAAACTAATACATTAAATAAAGGAGTATTTTAACAGGATTATAATGATGGCGATAAAGTAATCCCGTTAGCTGTGAGTAGGCTGCTTTGATGAACACAAATGATACTTTAATCCTTGTGTCTGTGATCAGGCTGATTTGATGAACAATGATGAACATTAATCCCTGTGTCTGTGATCAGGCTGATTTGATGAACAATGATGATACATTAATCCCTATGCGGTGAGTAGGCGATTTTGATGTACGACGATGACAAAGTAATCTCTTCAGACGCGAGCAGGTAGTGCTTGACAGTTCATAATATATTTAATAACATCACATATTCATCATCGGATAATTCACCGAGGTAACAACTGAACTCGTATTAGTTTTGTTATTTCAAAGACATAGTTATGGTAGAGTTGGATGTATATGGGTGTATGTTTGGACACGAATAGAACGCAGTCCAGTTTCCCTGGAATACAGAATACAGTATCCACAGATCATCACATCCTGCCAGGAGCGTATCATACACTTCTGAAACAACTAGTTCATCATTCTTCTATTAGATCTGTTGAACCATCTCTGTAATGGTACATTTCTGAGACAACTAGGACAAGTTGGATTACGGTTTCTGCAAACTTTTATATATCTCAAGATGACTGTGGCTTGACTGGATATGACAACCCACACTTACGATTAGCGGAAAAAACTGATCAGCATAATAGTAAACAACCCGACGAACTGGGAAAATGAAGGTTGATATTAACCACACGATAAAATAAGGAAAAACGAAAGTAAACTAAATTGTTATCACTTTTTATGAATATGACATACTAGCTAAGGAGACAAAACACACGCGACCTGTTGATTAATAAATCTTCCTCGGGACAAAAGATAACAGAAAAACAAACTGTCAAAAATAAGAAACATACTTTTGTTACTTCATGTTTTCCTGTGAAGGAGTGCATGGGGGTTTTATGTGGACTGTGGAGAAAAAGGCAGACGCTGCGATAGGAAAGATTGTACCTCCAAAAGAAAACATCATGTCCTAACCGTGGCATGAACCCAGGACCTCAAGAGTTTGAGAACGGCATTCTAACCACACGGCCATGCTCTCCACAATAGATGTACACATATGACAAAAGAATAGCAAATAGCTGCTCCACACGGGGATGAAGAGGTAAGTAGTTAGAGCAGTTAGTTCAAGGAGAGTTGAAGAGAACGGGAACAGTAGGAGGTGAACATATGGGGAGATTAGTAGCTTACATCAGGCAGTTAAACCGAGCATCGACTGTTTGAGGATTATAAAACTCAGTGTATGAAAGTCATCTGTGTCATCAGTACTGTTCTCATTTCCAAACGTGTCCAAAGAAAGCGCCAAGTTTATGCGTTAAGTCACATTAAGCTTGCCCGGTTGGCATTCCCTTTTTTTTTTTTAAATGCAATAAAAGTAAAGAATTTTCGATATGAATTTTCGGATAAAATAGATGGAAAATTTGCTGCAATATTCTGAATGTGACAGATATAAAAAGGTTTTCGACGTGGCTAAAATCCACCTGGTGAGCTGGTAGATATTTGAAAGGGGGGATGTGGGGTCAAATGGTCAGGATGTGCTCCCTAGAGCTTTAGAAAACAACATTTTAATAATAAATTATTCACCTGGAGTACGCCTCAAACAAGACCATCGGCAGTAAATACCCCTGTACAGAAAGTAAACAAGACTTCATTCGTCAAGTTTGTAAAGATTATCGAGATTTCCCTTGGTCACTATTAATATGTTCGGAGACAAAATTTGCCAAGGCCGACCAACGAAATTCACGACAGTAAACCAAAATCTGCTATTCATGTCATGTTTATTTTTCGTTCACATGTATTTACTGTACCCAGGTCATGTATTTGGTTCGACTACATCTTAATGTGGCAACATACACCAGGGATACTGCATGCTTATTAGAAAATTGCAAAACCAGACCTTTCAGGGCCACATTGGATTAAAAAACCTGTATGTGACTGCCACATTGGTTTGCAGAATATATACGTCAACGCAATATTGGTTTGCTGGATCTATTTGTCACCGCAACATTTGTTTTCAGAATCTATATATCACCGCCACATTAGTTGCAGAATCTATATGTCACCGCCACATTAGTTTCAGAATGTATATGTCACCGCCACATTAGTTGCTGAATCTATATGTCACCGCCACATTAGTTACATAATCTATATGTCACCGCCACATTGGTTTGCCAAATCTATATGTCACCGCATAATTGGTTTGAAGAATATATATGTCACTGCCACACTAGATTGGAAAATGTATATGTCACCGCCACATTGGTTTTAAAAATATATATGTCACTGCCACATTGGATTGAAGAGTATATATGTAACTGCCACATTTGTTTGAAGAATATGTATGTCACTGCCACATTGGTTTGCATAATATATATGTCACTGCCACACTAGTTTGGAGAATCTATATATCACCGCAACATTTGTTTGCAGAATCTGTTCGAAAGAGAACGATCCCAACAGAGAATTTTAGAATCACTTATAAGACAGAAAAATCATTCGGGAACTCGACATAGACAGTTTGGAGACTTAAAATTGATTTTATTCTGTGACAATCCTACTGACGGTGACCATTATGTGACGTAGAAGATTTGGTCGAAGCTATCAAACTGACAATGGAGAACGGAAATAATCACAGAAAATTGATAATGATGCTGTTGGTCATGATGATGATGATGATGATGATGCTGAAACTGTTGTTGCTGATCGTGTCTACTGATGATGGTGATGACACTGATGGTGATGACACTGATGGTGATGGCACTGATGGTGATGACATTGATGGTGATGACAGTGATGATGATGACACTCATGGTGATGACAGTGATGGTGATGACAGTGATGATGATGGCACTGGTGGTGATTACACTGATGGTGATGACACTGATGGTGATGACTGTGATGACGATGACACTCATGGTGATGACAGTGATGATGATGACACTGATGGTGATTACACTGATGGTGATGACACTGATGGTGATGATACTGATGGTGATAACTGTGATGATGATGACACTCATGGTGATGACACTGATGGTGATGATACTGATGGTGATAACTGTGATGATGATGACACTGATGGTGATTACACTGATGGTGATGACACTGATGGTGATGACACTGATGGTGATGACAGTGATGATGATGACTGTGATGATGATGACACTGATGGTGATGACACTGATGGTAATGCCACTGATGGTGATGACACTGATGGTGATGACAATGATAGTCATGCCACTCATGGTGATCACACTGCTGGTGATGATACTGATGGTGATGACACTGATGGTGATGACACTGATGGTGATGACACTGATGGTGATGACAATTACAGTCATGCCACTCATGGTGATGCCACTGATGGTGATGACACTGATGGTTATGACACTGATGGTAATGACACTGTTAATGATGACACTGATGGTAATGACAATGATGGTGATGTCACTGATGGTAATGACACTGATGATGATGACACTGATTGTGATGACACTGATTGTGATGACACTGATGATGATGACACTGATGGTGATAATACTGATTTTGATGACACTGATGGTGATGACAAAGATATTCATGCCACTGATGGTGATGACACTGATGGTGATTTCACTGATGGTGATGCCAATGATGGTGATGACACTAATGGTGATAACAATGATTGTGATGAAACTGATGGTGACGACAATGAAGCTGATGACACTGATGGTGATGACACTGTTGATGATGACACTGATGGTAATGACAATGATGGTGATGACACTGATGGTAATGACACTGATGATGATGACACTGATGGTGATAACACTGATTGTGATGACACTGATGGTGATGACACTGATGGTGATAACACTGATTGTTATGACACTGATGGTGATGACAAAGATATTCATGCCACTGATGGTGATGACACTGATGGTGATTGCACTGATGGTGATGCCAATGATGGTGATGACACTAATGATGATAACAATGATTGTGATGAAGCTGATGGTGATGTGACTGATTGTGATGACACTGATGGTGACGACATTGAAGCTGATGACACTGATGATGATGACAGTGATGATGATGACACTGATGGTGATGACACTGATGGTGATGACACTGATGGTGATGCCACTGATGGTGATGACAGTGATAGTTGTACCACTGATGTTGATGGCACTGCTGGTGATGACAATGATGGTAATGACAATGATGGTGATGACACAATGTGATAACAATGATGGTGATGACAATGATGGTGGTGACACTGATTGTGATAACACTAATGGTGATGACACTGATGGTGATGACACTGATGGTGATGACACTGATGATGTTGACAATGATGGTGTTTACACTGATGGTGATGACATTGATGGTCATGACACTGATGGTGATGACAATGATAGTCATTCCACTCATGGTGATGACACTGCTGGTGATGATACTGATGGTGATGACACTGATGGTGATGAAACTGATGGTGATGACACTGATGGTGATGACACTGATGGTGATGACACTGATGGTGATGACACTGATGGTTATGACAATGATAGTCATTCCACTCATGGTGATGACACTGCTGGTGATGATACTGATGGTGATGACATTGGTGATGATGACACTGATGGTGATGCCACTGATGGTGATGACACTGATGGTGATGACACTGTTGATGATGACATTGATGGTGATGACACTGATGGTAATGACAATTATGGTAATGGCACTGATGGTAATGACAATGATGGTGATGACTCTGATAGTCATGCTACTGTTGGCGAAGACACTGATGATGATGACACTGATGATGATAACACTGATTGTGATGACACTGATGGTGATGACACTGATGGTGATTGCACTGATGGTGATGACAATGATGGTGATGACACTGATAGTGATAACAATGATGGTGTTGAAACAGATGGTGATGTCACTGATTGTGATAACACTGATGGTGATAACAATGATGGTGATGAAGATGATGGTGATGTCACTGATTGTGATAACACTGATGGTGATGACACTGATGCTGATGACACTGATGGTGTTGACAGTGATGATGATGACACGGATGGTGTTGGCAGTGATGATGATGACACTGATGGTGATGACACTGATGATGATGACACTGATGCTGATGACACTTATGGGGATGACACTGATGGTGATGACACTGATGGTGATGACACTGATGGCGATGGCACTGATGGTGATGACACTGATAGTGATGACACTGATGGTGATGACACTGACGGTGATGCCACTGTTGGTGATGACACTGATGGTTATGACACTGATGGTGATTACACTAACCGTAATGACACTAATGGTGATGACACTGATGGTGATGACATTGATGGTGATGACATTGATGGTGATGACAATGAAGGTAATGACACTGATGGTGATGATAATGATGTTGATGACACTGATGGTGATGACACAGATGGTAATGACACTGATTGTGATGACACTGATGGTGATGACACTGATGGTAATGACACTGATGATAATGACACTTATGGTGATGGCACTGATGGTAATGACACTGATAGTAATGACACTGATGGTGATATCACTGATGGTGATGCCACTGATGGTAATAACACTGATGGTGATGACTCTGATTGTAATGACACTGATGATGTATTTCTAGAACAGAATAGTTGAGCCTGTCAAATGGATGTATTTCTAGAACAGACTAGTTGAGGCTGTCAAATGGATGTATTTCTAGAAAAGACTAGTAGAAGCTGTCAAATAGGTGTATTTCTAGAACAGACTAGTTGAGGATGTCAAATGGAAGTATTTCTAGAACAGAATAGTTGAGGCTGTCAAATGGATGTATTTCTAGAACTAACTAGTTGAGGCTGTCAAATGGATGTATTTCTAGAACAGATTTTTTGAGGCTGTCAAATGGATGAATTTCTAGAAAAGACTAGTTGAGGCTGTCAAATGGATGTATTTCTAGAACAGACTAGTTGAGGTTGTCAAATGAATATATTTTTAGAACAGATTAGTTGAGGCTGTCAAATAGATGTATTTCTAGAACACACTAGTTGAGGCTGTCAAATGGATGTATTTCTAGAAAAGACTAGTTGAGGCTGTCAAATTGATGTGTTTCTAGAACAGAATAGTTGAGGCTGTCAAATGAATGTATTTCTAGAACAGACTAGTTGAGGTTGTCAAATGAATATATTTCTAGAACAGATTAGTTGAGGCTGTCAAATAGATGTATTTCTAGAACACACTAGTTGAGGCTGTCAAATGGATGTATTTCTAGAAAAGACTAGTTGAGGCTGTCAAATGGATGTGTTTCTAGAACAGAATAGTTGAGGCTGTCAAATGGATGTATTTCTAGAACAGACTAGTTGAGGCTGTCAAATGGGTGTATTTCTAGAACAGACTAGTTGAGGATGTCAAATGGAAGTATTTCTAGAACAGAATAGTTGAGGCTGTCAAATTGATGTATTTCTAGAACAGACTAGTTGAGGCTGTCAAATGGATGTATTTCTAGAACAGACTAGTTGAGGCTGTCAAATGGGTGTATTTCTAGAACAGACTTGTTGAGGATGTCAAATGGAAGTATTTCTAGAACAGAATAGTTGAGGCTGTCAAATGGATGTATTTCTAGAACAAACTAGTTGAGGCTGTCAAATGGATGTATTTCTAGAACAGACTTGTTGAGGCTGTCAAATGGATGAATTTCTAGAAAAGACTAGTTGAGGCTGTCAAATGGATGTATTTCTAGAACAGACTAGTTGAGGTTGTCAAATGAATATATTTTTAGAACAGATTAGTTGAGGCAGTCAAATGTATGCATTTCTAGAACACAATAGTTGAGGCTGTCAAATGGATGTATTTCTAGAACAGAATAGTTGAGGCTGTCAAATGGATGTATTTCTAGAACGGACTAGTTGAGGCTGTCAAATGGGTGTATTTCTAGAACAGACTAGTTGAGGATGTCAAATGGAAGTATTTCTAGAACAGAATAGTTGAGGCTGTTAAATGGATGTATTTCTAGAACAGACTAGTTGAGGCTGTCAAATGGATGTATTTCTAGAACAGACTAGTTGAGGCTGTCAAATGGGTGTATTTCTAGAACAGACTTGTTGAGGATGTCAAATGGAAGTATTTCTAGAACAGAATAGTTGAGGCTGTCAAATGGATGTATTTCTAGAACAAACTAGTTGAGGCTGTCAAATGGATGTATTTCTAGAACAGACTAGTTGAGGCTGTCAAATGGATGAATTTCTAGAAAAGACTAGTTGAGGCTGTCAAATGGATGAATTTCTAGAACAGACTAGTTGAGTGTCAAGTGGATGTATTTCTTGAACAGACTAGTTGCGGCTGACAAATGGATGTATTTGTTCGATTATAAAGAGCGATTATATATATAATAGTGTTTCAAGTTTATGTGATGAACTAATGAACTTCAGTATCAACAACAACATTGAATCTCTCACTATTCACTATGTAGCTACTACACATTTAACGTGTTGTATGAACACAGCACCAGTAGACTGCATATCTGGCTCCACGACTACTAGGAGTCATAATGTAGGTAATGTCCTGCTCAGACTATCTGAACAAGATTACCTGTCCTCTCTGACCACTACACGCAAAGTCTAATATTCGGCAAAGATACACATGTGAGGTAGAATAGTTTATCAGCTTACAGGGTAATGTACGCAAACCCCAGCAACATGGTGTGAACCGCATCGCGCATCTCACACATAAAAAAAAACATTTTTCATCCACTGGATCGTTCTTCACTTCCAGTCGTCTCGATTGGTCTTGTCACTAGTTTCAAATGAGATCCGACAAGAGAGTGAGGATGACGTTTTGCACAACTCCTCTTCACTTTAATCAGAATCTCTAGTGCAAAGCAATTAACAAAGAAAATTCACCCGAAGGGATAAGGTTTTCCCACTGATTCTAGGAGCATGGAATGTGCGCAGACTCCTCGACAATGACATTAACACAAGTAGATCGGTTCGTCGAACAGCCTTGATTGGGAGAGAGTTAGCAAGATACCATATTTACATAGCAGCTTTGAGAGAAAATCAATTTTTTGGAATCGGTCAGATCTTCGAAAGTGTTACAGACAATACATTATTTTGGAGCAGAAGAGACAGGAAAGGCATGAAGCAGGAGTGAGCTTCGCTATTAAAACACCACTCATCATACATGGTAATACGCACACACTCTCACAGCTTGCTCTGCAAGAAAGAAATGTGCATGCTTAGAAAAGAATGGTGGGACTCAATTGTCCAGAATATTTCATTGATATACTGCCCTGGTCATGCTGGGGTCAGAGGACACGACAGAACAGATTTATTGCCTGACAATGCAGCGATAGACGGCACAATGCTGAGAAGAGATAAAGCAGACTTAATCAAGATAGTTATAACTTTCTTTCAAGATGAAGATGATGTCAATGAGGCTGAGAACGTACACATACAGAAAATGTCAGAAATGGATATCTAGAGGAGAGAGAAGGAAAAGTAAATGTTTTGGAGTTCCGAAGATCACTCAATCAATACCTGACGGGGACTCTGAGTCTACATACAATGGGATGGCTGCTGGAACTGAGGGCGGAGCACTTATGGGAATGCTCCATGTGCTGTGAAGCCAGTTTCTAATCAAGAATCTATAGTTAAAAACAATGATGTTGATGATGTTAATGACGATGTTGATATTAATGATGGTGATGATTTTAATGATGGTGATGATGTTAATGATGGTGATGATGTTAATGATGGTGATGATGTTAATGATGGTGATGATGTTAATGATGGTGATGATTTTAATGAAGTTGATGATTTTAATGAAGTTGATGATGTTGATGATGTTAATGATGGTGATGATTTTAATGAAGTTGATGGTGTTAAAGATGGTGATGATTTTAATGAAGTTGATGATGTTAATGATGTTGATGATGTTAATGATGGTGATGATTTTAATGAAGTTGATGATGTTAAAGATGGTGATGATTTTAATGAAGTTGATGATGTTAATGATGTTGCAGTCCAGTAGAGTTGGGACCTAGTCAGCTGTACACCGATGCTGTGCATACGGAACTTTCGAAGGATTTCCGTGTCTGGTACTTGATCACGCCAACGTACTCCCATGAGGTTTCTTAAGCACCGAAAGTGGAAAGAGTTAAGCTGTTGCGCTTGTCTCACATAGACAGTCTAGGATTCATTTTTTCATTCATTTTCCTTTAGAGCTGAAGTTAGTGCATAGGGCAGACGTTAAATCTCTCCAATTCTGTCTGTTCAAAGCTATTCTGTGCAGTTCGTGAATAGTATGAATATTGATTGTTTTACTTTCTCTAAGTATTGTCCTTTTGAGTGTTTCTTTTGGTCTACCGCTGGCTCTTTTGCCTGTAGATATCCATTCAAGAGATTGGTGGTGTATTCTGTTGGTGTCTGCGCGTAGGACATGCCCGATTTAGGACCAACGGCGTTTTCTGATAACATCTGTGATGAAATGTTGATGTATCTCTTCTCTGATCTTATCATTCCTATTTGAATTCACTTCAATGGGTGTTAGTTATCCTACGAAGAAATTTGTTCTCGAAACTCAGTAATTTCTTTTCTGAAGATAAAGAGTTTTTCCAGCTCTCACATCACATACGATAGCACAGGAATAAGGTAGGAATTAAATACGCGCATTTTCGTGCGTGTGCTGACTGACTTTGACCTCCAGATATTAGACAGTCTGTTAAATGCACTTGTTGCTAGTGAAATGCGAGTTGTCATGACATCATCGTCGAGTGTTAACTTGCTTACTAAATAATAGAATGTTTGTAATTTTTAAAGTTGTTGTCCAATTAAAGTAATTGCGTTATGTGAATTGTTGAAGTCCATAAATTTCGTTTTTGATGAATTGATTTGGAGACATATTTGTCCTGCGATGAGTTTTAATCTATCAGTTTTTGTTTGTGCATCTTGATGTTTTTCTCTCAATAACGCAAGATCATCGGCAAAATCCAGGTCTTCTAATGTTGTTTTATTTATCCATTTGATTCCTAAATTTGTGTTGGATGTGCTTTTTCTCATAGCCCAGTCAATTGCGATATTGAATAGTAATGGTGACATAGGGCAGCCTTGTTTAACACCAGTAATCACAGGGAACCATTTTGAATTACCTGTTTCTGGTTTCTGTTCTAACACATTTTGCTTTTGCATAGAATCATTTTATCACATTTATATATTTGTTTTGTAATCCGTATTTTTTTTTAAATTTCAAAAAGTGATGGTTGATGGATGCTGTCGAAGACTTTTTGAAAATCAATGAAGTTTATTATGAGAATAGATCTAAATTCTAGACATTCTTCAATTATTGTTCTAAGAGTGAATATATGGTCGAGGCAGGAACAGCCTGGTCTAACGCAAACAGGCTAAAAAGAAAGAAGGTCAATTCTGTCCTGCGTGTCTTTCAGAATGGTAGCGTTTAGTGCACAATCTTCGTTGGACAAGAGGTCGCGAACAATGTCTGTCTTAGTTTTGGTCTTGGTCTTCAATTTACTAAGATTGAACCGCCCTCTATCAGGTCGATAGCGACAGCAAATTTCTCGACGGTTATTCTGGAAAGCATAATTTACCATGACAGAGAACATAATGTCGTGGAACGTCGGAGCCAGGACGCAACCTTGTTTGACACCGTTAGTTATTGGAAACGGGTTTGAGTGTGCGCCATCATCTTGGACACAGGCTGTCATACCATCATGAAATTGGCGAACCATGTTGGTGAAGTTTTCGGTATAACTAAATTTGGCCATGAACTCCCACAGTCCTTCGCGATTAACAGTGTCGAATGCCTTAATTAGGTCGACAAATGTGATGTAGAGACCAATGTTCTGTTCGCGACACACTTAATGTACTCTGGTAGTGAATATAATGTCACCTGTACTTCTGCCCTGTCTGAAGCCGCATCACATTGGATCTCTGGGAGGAGAACTGTCACAAAATGTGCTTGCAGTCTGTTTAGCAAGACCCTAGGTATAGAGAGCAGGGATATGCCTCGTTGGTTGCCGCAAGCTAGGTGATTTCCTTTTCTCTTGTATAGATATATGATGGAAACATCCTTAAATTTGATGGCATCGTTTCCAGTTTCAGCATCGTCTGGAAGAGCTCTGTGAGTTTAACAGTCATAGCAAGGCCACTGACGGCGTAAACTTCGGCTGTAATGGAGTTCTGACCTGGCGCTTTTTGTACGGACACATTTGAGTTTGCTATCGCCACCTCCTCAATGCAAGGGGATACGATAGTGAATGATTGTTTGGTATTTACGTGATGCGCGCAATAGCTTCCTCGCTAATGTTGGAGGAGTAGTTTAGTTTATTTTAAAATGTACAGCTCAGCGTTTGAGAATTTATTATCAGTGATGGTATTCCCTATACAAACTGTGTAAGACTCGTAATGACTCAGTGTGTTCTCTTGTGAGTCACATCCAATATTGACATGTCTCGTAGATTATATTTCTTATAGCACAACAATAACAATATCGTTTGGAAAGACGGAAAGCTGTCTACTACAAATATCGTTTCAGAAACAGACATTTTTTTCTATCACAATTTTTCAATCATGTCTACATTCTGACCAGATAATTTTATACGGCACTTTCAATGTTTTCACTTCTCCACTAATTGTATATCAATCACACAAGAATACCACTCCCCCACCCATAGTCGTTTTGATTCTCTCCTCCCAAAAGGTATATTCTCACTAAAAGTTAATTATTTCTCATCTTTTCTTCTGGTAGCTGTCTACAAATTAGTGATATAATTACAGTCTCGTATCTCTATAACAAGATGTTTTTTTTTTGTGTAATAATTTCATAGTTTTGTGGTCATAAAACAAACATCGGTTTCTTACTTTTTTCTTCTGTTATACAGTTTCATGGATCACGGAGAGATGTGGACAAGTTAAATAGTTCCATGAATGTCGGAGAGATGTGATCAAGTGAAATAGTTCCATGGATGACGGAAAGATGTGGACAAGTTAAATAGTTCCATGAATGTCGGAGAGATGTGTTCAAGTGAAATAGTTCGATGGATGACGGAGAGATGTGGACAAGTTAAATAGTTCCATGAATGTCGGAGAGATGTGATCAAGTGAAATAGTTCCATGGATGACGGAAAGATGTGGACAAGTTAAATAGTTCCATGAATGTCGGAGAGAAGTGGTCAAATAAAATAGTTCGATGGATGACGGAGAGAAGTGGTCAAATAAAATAGTTCGATGGATGACGGAGAGAAGTGGTCAAATAAAATAGTTCCATGGATGACGGAGAGAAGTGGTCAAATAAAATAGTTCCATGGATGACGGAGAGAAGTGGTCAAATAAAATAGTTCCATGGATGACGGAGAGAAGTGGTCAAATAAAATAGTTCCATGGATGACGGAGAGAAGTGGTCAAATAAAATAGTTCCATGGATGACGGAGAGAAGTGGTCAAATAAAATAGTTCCATGGATGACGGAGAGAAGTGGTCAAATAAAATAGTTCCATGGATGACGGAGAGAAGTGGTCAAATAAAATAGTTCGATGGATGACGGAGAGAAGTGGTCAAATAAAATAGTTCGATGGATGACGGAGAGAAGTGGTCAAGTGAAATAGTTTCATGGATGACGGAGAGAAGTGGTCAAATAAAATAGTTCGATGGATGACGGAGAGAAGTGGTCAAGTGAAATAGTTTCATGGATGACGGAGAGAAGTGGTCAAATAAAATAGTTCGATGGATGACGGAGAGAAGTGGTCAAATAAAATAGTTCGATGGATGACGGAGAGAAGTGTTCAAATAAAATAGTTCGATGGATGACGGAGAGAAGTGGTCAAATAAAATAGTTCGATGGATGACGGAGAGAAGTGGTCAAATAAAATAGTTCGATGGATGACGGAGAGAAGTGGTCAAATAAAATAGTTCGATGGATGACGGAGAGAAGTGGTCAAATAAAATAGTTCCATGGATGTCGGAGAGATGTGATTAAATAAAATAGTTCCATGGATGACAGAAAGATGTGGGCGAGGAAGTGAACATTGTATTTCTGTCCTTTCGTGACAAATTTCAGTCACGCAAATGCTAGGTATGCAATCATTGAAGATAAATCAACACGTCTGACAGAAGAATGATGAGATAGTTGACACAGACGTATATGTTACACTCCTGGCAGGACGTGATGATACTGTGATACTGTCACATTAGATATTAACTACATTCGGTGTCAAACATGCAGTCATAAAACCACCTAACACAAGCGTGTCTCTGAGAAAGAAAACATTATGTGAGTCAGTATCAGCTTGATTACTCTGCATTTTAGTGTCACCTCGATTATATTGTGGTTTACAGTTTGTCTGAGATGGTTGAGCATTTCGAGAATATGAAAGCCAATTCCACCTAACCTTTCTTAGTTGCCTCTTAAAACATGAATAGCAGGTCACGTTACTGCTATTCATCACTTCCTTTATGGATCTCGGCAACAGAGGCGGCATGACCTGTAACAAAAATATACTCTTTTAGAAGGATGCGTCTTCGCAACACATTGCACACCCCTAAGCAATGGTTTATTCTTGATGTAGAAGAAGGCTCTTAAGTCGAAACTTCTGCAGTGCCCCTAACCTTTACTCCACGTCCTAGATACCATAGCACACATTAATGAAAACATGGCGAAATCTTGATCATTCTCTGAATGATTCCATACGTTGTTCTCTTTTCTATAGCGATGTCTATAAGTAACGTCTACAAATGGCATGCAAATTTTGACAGCCGCCCACACATTGTCAAGAATTCAGGAAATAAACCCCCACCCCCACACCATTTGCTGAATGTTTTCCTTATATTTATAACAAAATTCCAGATTCAAATATCATAATTTGTTTATTTAAAAAAAAAAAATATTGTTGACGTGAACGTGTGTGAAACCTTCTCCGTTCTCTTGTCAGTAAGTGTCAATAGTTTTTGGTGACGTAATTTATTGACCGAAACAATCTCAGTAAATTACATTGAAAACACATCATAAACACAACATTAGTTTGTCAACATAGAATAATCACATCATAAACACAACATTAGTTTGTCAACATTAAAAAAAACACATCATAATCACACATCAGTGTGTCAGAAACTTAAACACAGAAAGTGGTAAAGACCAACAGTAGACAATGTTCGTAAGCTGGAGAAGGTCAATTGTCTGATTCGATTACACAATATAGAGGCACGTGCAAAATAAGTACAAAACAAAATGTGCATTTACAACTGAGGTTTATTTTTATATCAAATACAGAAAGTGAAAAATGATAGCTGGAAAAAGAAACGAGAACGGTGCTGAAAGAGTGAAATACAAAAATGGGTATTACGTACGTATCTTGAGAAAAAGACCGTATTAATTGTTTTGCCATGTTATGAGAAAGTCAGGTTTGGGGAACAAAGTTACAACAGTGAGACTTTTGTCGAAACGTCAATAGTTTTCTCCATTATTTTATTACATTTGTTATTATCATCTTTTTATTATCACTTTATGCATATGGTGTATTGTCTATTGTCTGTCCCCAGGTGAATAATGGTTGATAGTATCCACACTTGCCGTTACAGCTTGAGGTGGGAGCTTCATCTGTCGCTCCAAGGCCAGATGTGTCGCCTTGGCATTAATTCAACGTTTGTTGAATGTTATCTGATGTTTTCTATCCACTGTTTTCGTGGTCTACCTTTGGCTTTAAGCTCGGATATTTTTTTGCTATATGTTCTTATTGGTATATGGTTTTAGTTCATTCTCATAAGATGACCAAACTATTTTACTTGCTGTGTTTCAATATGTTCAATACATGATATTATACCAACTCTTTTCCTACTCTCTTCATTTCTTTTAGTTTAGTAACCATTGCAATTTTTCTCAGACACTAATTTCACATGTAACGATTTTCCTCTGTTACGAGATTGTTGACGACCGTGTCTGACATTGGTAGCAGAGTGTTGGTATAAAAATTGTAGATATTTTTTATTTTTATTTCCATCTTGATATGTGAGTATAGAAATAAGGATAAAACTGGTAAGTTACTCTATTTGCTTTCTGACACCATGTTTTTATTTCTCTGTCTAGTCTTCCATTTTCGTAATAGGATGAATCTTCGATATTTAAATGCTTTGGCTTTTTTTTAACCTTTGTGTTATCTATTGTTATGTATCCATTGGTGTTACAGAATTGCTAATTTTCACAACTTCTCTTGTTTGTACGTTAATTTTTATGTTGTACTTCTTACATATTAATAACAATACATTAATGTGATTTGTCAAATTTTCCTCATCTTCAAATATTTGACTTTGATCGTCGGTAAATAGTAGTTCGTTGATTTCATTATTAACTTTCTCATCAGGTTTATTTGCAACGCGTTTATCTTAGTTGTTCCGAGCTTGTTTTAGTATCCTGTCCATGTATATGTCTATGATGAAAAATAAAGTTGAAGGGAAACATCATTGTCTTACTCCAGATTGTGATTCAAACGATTCAGTGAATCCAACTTTTGTTCTTACTGAGCTGTGAAATTTTTTTAGGTATAAAGATGTTATATTATCTGACATATTTCCTCTGATGTTATATTATCTAACAGCTGTCCTCTGATGTTATGCTATCTAATAGCTGTCCTCTGATGTTATAGTATCTAACAACTGTCCTCTGTTTTTATATTATCTAACAACTGTCCTCTGTTTTTATATTATCTAACAACTGTCCTCTGTTTTTATATTATCTAACAACTGTCCTCTGATGTTATGTTATCTAATATCTGTCCTCTGAGGTTATAATTATTATGTTCGGTATTTGTGAAGCATATTTACTTATGCACTGTTATTGTTATAGTTACAACAGGAAAGCTTCACTGCAAGGGAGGTAGAGTACATAAACTATTAAAAAGTTTAACATCGTGGCCTGGCAAAAAATGCAAGAACGATCCTGATCAAGAGTGTGGGAAATATAGAACTGTAATGGTCTAAGCCATCATTCAAGGCACGTGATGATGTTAATTTGAAGTTAAAATAATATTTGTATAATATAAAAAACACTAAACGTCTTTGTGTGTGTGTGTTTTATGTCATTATTGTGTTCTGTTCTGTGTGTCCTAAATGTGATGTGAGCTATGTGTCATAATTGTGTTGTGTGCTGTATGTCAAGTGATATGTGTCATGATTGTGTTGTGTGTCAAGTTATGTATGCCATGATTGTGTTTTGTGTCATGATTGTGTTGCACATTATATTATTATTTGTTGGTGTTGTTGTTGCAGTTTGTGTTGTTGTTATTAGTTGCAATGTTCATTTGATCATGTTTTAAACCTATCACATCTTGGCTTGATTTAACATTATTTACCATCATCATCACAGCTGTGAACTATTGGTAGAATGCCTTTTGTCTGAGACGCTCTGCATCCTCGCTATAATACACATAATATCTAGAATACAGAACCTCTATGATCACTGAATCAGCGTTGCTAAAATGATAGTCACCTGTGGATTGAAAAAAAAAGCATGTACTACTTATTTTGTTATTCAAGAACATTCTTATTTGCTCATGCATGCATTAAAAAAAATATGGTCTACAGTTACAATTAGGACATAATCTTCTGTTCTGGCTATCACTTTATTGGTCACTGTTTAACACCCCTGTAACGTTTAGAAGTACGAAACAATCTTCGGTTTTGGCTCTGAATTTCGACTTTTAAGTCCCTGCTTATTCATGTGAAGGGCAGGTAAACTTAGGATCTGAAGCATATGCTTATCTTTCACATACCAGTTGACACAACAGACTTGTGTACCTGTGTCACTAGCAATATGACAGTAGAGCACTTGTCGCATATCTTCCGAGCGAAGGATGTAGAACAGTGAAATAGTTGTATTAGTATTACATTTTAGTAGTAGAATTGGTTGTAGTAGTAATAGAAGTTGTTGTTATTGTTGTAGTAATTGTAGTATTAGTCGTAGTAGCAGGATTAGTTGTACTAGTAGTAGTAGTTGTAGTAGTAGTAATAGTTGTAGTAGTAGTAGCAGTCGTAGTTGTATTAGTAGTAGAATTCGTAGTAACATTAACATTATTAGTATTAGTCGTAATAGTAGTAGTGACGGAGTAGGAGTAGTTGTAGTAGTAGTAGTAGTAGTATATGTTGTAGTATTACCAGTAGTAGTAGTAGCATTATTAGTATTAGTATTAGTAGTAGTATTAGTATTACTAGTAGTATTAGTAGTAATATTAGTAGTAGTATTAGTATTAGAAGTAGTATTAGAAGTAGTAGTAGTATTAGTAGTAGTATTAGTAGTAGTATTAGTAGTAGTAGTATTAGTAGTAGTATTAGTATTAGTATTAGTATTAGTAGTAGTATTAGTATTAGTAGAAGTATATGTTGTAGTATTACCAGTAGTATTAGTAGTAGTAATATTAGTATTAGTAGTAGTATTAGTAGTAGTATTAGTATTAGTAGTAGTATTAATAGTAGTATTAGTATTAGTAGTAGTATTAGCAGTAGTATTAGTATAAGTACTAGTATTAGTAGTAGTATTAGTAGTAGTAGTAGTAGTAGTAGTAGTGGTTAGTAGTATCAGTAGTATTAGTAGTAGTATTAGTAGTAGTATTAATGGTATTAGCAGTAGTATTAGTAATAGTATTAGTAGTAATATTAGTGGTAGTATTAGTAGTAGTATTAGCAGTAGTATTAGTAGTAGTAGTAGTATTAGTAGTAATATTTGTAGTAGTATTTGTAGTAGTATTTGCAGTAGTTTTAGCAGTAGTATTAGTAGTAGTAGTAGTATAAGTATTAATAGTAGTATTAGTAGGAGTAGTATTATTAGTAGTAGTAGTATTAGTAGTAGTATTAATATTAGTATTAGTAGTAGTATTAGTAGTATTAGTAGTAGTATTAGTAGTAGTATTAGTAGTATTAGTATTATTATGATTATTATTAGTAGTAATAGTAGTAATAGTATTATTATTAGTAGTAATAGTAGTAGTATTAGTAGTAGTAGTAGTAGTAGTAGTAATAGTATTGTTATTATTATTAGTAGCAGTATTATTAGTATTATTAGTAGTACTATTAGTAGTTGTAGTATTAGCAGCAGCAATAGTAGTAGCATTAGTAGTAGTAGTATAGTTTCTGTACATCAAGCTGTAATGCACAAGTTGAAATTATTATCGACATGATGGTGGGTGATACCGAATGAAACAGTAAAGGTAGAATGTGTTCTCTTTTTCTGCTTGATCTATCCTCAAACAATTTCAGACTTCCAGAATATAAACCAGAGACTGGAATGCGCTGTCAATCATGAGTTACCGTTTATCTGCAATGTCTGCACTTTTCGTTCTGACACATCCGAATAAGTTATGGCGTGAGAGTCACTTTGATCCTACATGGGAAATGACCAAACATGTCATCCTTTAAGCTTCCATTCTTTACTCACCCCGTACAACGTTTCGGAGAGGTAACAATATCAATATCCGTTGCATCTTTATTGGTCGAGGTAACAATATCAATAGTCGTTGCACCTTTGTTGGTCGCGGTAACAATATCAATGTTCGTTGCACCTTTATTAGACTCATAACAAAAAGTCTAAGTTTGTATCTATTTGTAATCACAGACGTCAGTGAGAAATTTTGAAACGTTATTTTCACAAAATTGTGATTTTCACAAAAGTGCTCAAAGTTTGACATGCAAGTAAACCGATTTTACACATCTCACTTACCTTCAGAGTTTTTTGCATTTACGAACGTCTTGTGACTACTGGTGCATTGGTTGTAGATGGTCGGATAATTATGTTTAATGTCCTCAATTTCATTAGCTGTGAGTGGTCTAGATATGCCATCAACGTAGATATATTTTAAGTGCCAAATACGTCTGGTCTATCGAATATTCAAACATTTGTTTTTTGTTTTTTAAATGAAAGCATGCAGTTTGTAATTTAATTTGATTTAAAAATCACTATTACAAAATCTAACTCTGTCTATAACATTACAACGTTGTTCACATGTGACAGTCTCATAGAAGACAGAGAATGTCAGATATATCATCACGACAGATGTGTCAGTAAAGCTGATGGAAGAATGATGAACTAGTTCAAACAGAGGAAAGTGTTTTTATGTGTTCAATATAGAAAAGAACAAGATCTTGACAACACCACACAGTGAGATAACAGTTTCTGATGGAAGAGTACATGTAGGAGGAAACAAGATTGTATTCTTGGACGAGGAAATGCAACCTAATACCAAATGTTCTGACAGGGAATATCAGACCCTTAGACGTGGTTCGCAGCTGGTCTAGGATAGTAGCACCGTAAGGAGGACAGAGCACTGCTCTTATGATCCGGCAGATCCTGTAGTATGCCTTGTGCAAATGTATTGGTGAAAGTTCCCTTAAGAGTTAACAAGACAATAAGAGAGAGATGGGAACGTGCTGCTATCGACAACACATGGTCTATATTGTCCATCCCTGGGACTGTGATATTGTGAAGTATACTTCATCCCTGGACGTAATGGATCTCGAAATAAAATCGGGAGACGCCGAAAAGAACTCTCTGTGGCTCGGATTAGTCTTGTGAATCACATCCATCATCGCTATAAATATTAGATTACATTCCATATATAACAATAATAATACTATCATCTGGAGAGACGGAAAGCTGCTTCCTACTAATTCTACTTCTTCCTCTTCTTCGCTCAGGAAGTTTTTCGGCTTTGCATGATCTTCAGTTCCATCGCCATGCTTAAGATTCCAGTCATCTCAAGGTCAGAACGGCGGCCTAAATATTTTTGCCTTAGCCCAATCCACTGTGTTTATGTCTACTACTACTATATGTTAATTTGAAGAAGAGGTGACCAAATACAAACATGGGCAGACATCTTTATAGACTAAACTGGTAAAGATTTTACGACATTCATCCGCATCGCTAAAGATATAAATCGTTGGAGAACTCTTGTGTGTTAACGCATTCACTGTAGTGTCCCACCATCATTACTCACAAGGTAACACAAGTGGGGCTTCAAATATATCTCTCTGAAACTGATATTTTCCTTAACAAACAATGTCCTAATTTGAACTTCTGTTTTTGACGAGCGGATAGAGTGGTCGTGTAGTTGATAGCGAGCATACTTACTATCACCGGGTTACAGCGTGGCATGTTCGAAACGAGTCCAGGGAACTAAATAAAATTTGTCCAGCTCGTGATTTTAAGCTAGGCACTAGATCCCCTGTGAGTAGAACACTCCTTCATTTGGCATTGAACTAAACCAAAAGCTGAAGTCTTCTGGGTATGAAAGAAATCTAAAAAAAATAATCACTCGCTAATCACTTGCAATTACTTGGGTTCTCAAACAAACAAGCTTGACACGAACGCGCATCCAGTCTACCCAGCTGTAATTTTGTACCCGCCGCATGAGTTAGGGTAGATAGAGAAAGAGAAAAACTGGAACAGGCAACCACACCAAATAGTTTCTGTGGTTTAATACATGAAGTTTTATATTCATCCCAGTCGATAAGTTGCTATCATGTGACCTACTTTTACCTTTACTATTTGACGCAGATGGTAAGTTACCTTTCTGGGACACTGTATTATCATAGGATGCATTGTCCATTTCTACACATGACTGTTCTTCCAGAATTGGAAGGAGACTGTCCTCCCTTCAGTGTACGAAATTGTACCTATTCATTTCAATGTGGTAGTTTGCATCTTATGTACATTTCAATGTGGTAGTCTGCATCTTATGTACATTTCAATATGGTAGTCCGTATAGTCTGTACATTTCAATGTAGTAGTCCGTACTGTCTGTAAATTGTAAAATGTAGTCCACTTATACATGCTAATGTGGTAGTCCGTAAAATATGAACATTTTAATGTGGTAGTCCGTAATGTCTGTAAACTTTAAAGTGGTAGTCAGTACAATCTCCATATTTCAATGTGGTCCGTCTATACATGTTATTGTGGTAATCCGAACAATATGTGTATTTAAATGTGGTTGGCTGTACCGTCTGTACATTTCAATGTGGTATTCCGTACTGTGTGTACATTTCAATGTGGTATTCCGTACGGTGTGTACATTTCAATGTGGTATTCCGTACTGTGTCTACATTTCAATGTGGTATTCCGTACTGTGTGTACTTTTCAATGTGGTATTCCGTACTGTGTGTACATTTCAATGTGGTATTCCGTACTGTGTGTACATTTCAATGTAGTATTCCGTACTGTGTGTACATTTCAATGTGGTATTCCGTACTGTGTGTACATTTCAATGTAGTATTCCGTACTGTGTGTACATTTCAATGTAGTATTCCGTACTGTGTGTACATGTCAATGTGGTATTCCGTACTGTGTGTACATTTCAATGTGGTATTCCGTACGGTGTGTACATTTTGCTTGGTATATAACTCCAGCGTCTAAGATGGTCATTGCTACTACTTCCTGGATACGTCAGTATAATCGTGACAGACCGACACTTATAGAAGAGCTGTTCGATAACCTAACTTTGGACAACCATTCGTTATATGTTGTAATTATTGTTTGACTTTCAATTGGTTACTATTTATATACGTGGAATCGCAGACCAAAAATAGACAACACAATTCAAAATATATAAATAGTCAAACAATAATTAAAACAAGTAACGAATGGGGGGTGCTACTTAATTTCACGAACATGTCTTCTATAACTGCTGACTGTCTCGGTATACTACGCTGATCTTTACTACTTAGAATTTTATTGTCAGTTCCCCGTCCCCTGACTGCCATTTCCTTAACATAGGTGTGGCGAACATTGACTCACGATTCGTCAAAATATACAATATTATAGCTTTACCTTGACCGATTACGGATGTTTCGGATATTTGCTTCAGGAAATGTATCAAATTACACAAAAACTATTATGTGTGTCTCTTTTCAGAAATAATATTCCGGCAGCCGAAAATTTTCTTGAAACTGAAACGGATTAATCGTACAAATGTCCACAGAGTATTTTTAGAAGTGTCAAAACTTCAGTCTGCAATATTTACTGTTTACGACGAGTAACGAGTTGATGTTATTGTTGACATTGTTGTTGGGGATATCCAAATGCTGACCAGTAATGCTACTCTTGTCAGCACAATGTCATTCTTAAACAACTGCAGACCTGCTGAAGTTAATTTAGTGATTCGTACATTAAGTTAGTGACTGTTGAGGGTGTCTGTATAAGTTATTGCCTCTGGAAATTAAAAGGTAAGCACATTCAATAAGGAGGTGTTCACTGTGTCATTAGGATAAGTGCGGTTTTCTACAAGTTGACGTGTAGCAAACATTTTCAATATCTTTCTCTTCTGATAGCTATGTCAAAGTCGTCATCAACTTTTCTTTTCCTTCCTTGTTTGACATGTGTCCACCCTGTGTATACCTTATCTAATCTAACACAATAAAATATCCTCTATTCATACCAAACGACAATTACATGCTTTATTTTAGTGTTAAAATACTTTCAATACAAATATACAATCTTAGATTTTCTGTAGAAATGTGGGTATAGTAAAATGTTAACCTTCTACAAATGTATAAATGTGGGTATAGTAAAATGTTAACCTTCTACAAATGTATAAATGTGGGTATAGTAAAATGTTAACATTCTACACATGTATACATGTGGGTATAGTAATATGGTAACCTTCTACAAATGTATAAATGTGGGTATATTAAAATGTTAACTTTCTATAAATGTATAAATGTGGGTATAGTAAAATGTTAACCTTCTACAAATGTATAAATGTGGGTATAGTAAAATGTTAACCTTCTACAAATGTATAAATGTGGGTATAGTAAAATGTTAACCTTCTACAATTGTATAAATGTGGGTATAGTAAAATGGTAACTTTCTACAATTGTATAAATGTGCACTTCAAATTCATTATAAATATGATATAAGTGTAACTGTTAAAACCAACACGATGTCACAATAACTTCACCAGGAATTTATGATACTCTCAACTTGCCCTAACATCAACAGTCAACTTGAGGCTACATTCATACTTATAATGTCATTGACATACCCGAATATTTCGATGCGCTTGATTGGTCACTGAATTGACAGCTCATCGTACTGACCAATAAAAATGCACGGATATATTCATACCTAAAGGAGGGACGAAATCAGTATGTTTATTTTTTATTTTTTCCATGGCAGCTCATGGTTGGCAGAGTCTGAAGACACACTGAGAATAGTATGTGAATTGGAAGAAATAGGAAAGGGCAGTGAATGGATGGAGGTAGACACTGAGAATAAATTACTGACTAAAGTAATAATACAACAAGATAAATCGTGTCGAAAATGGACGGCAGTCAGGGCTCAGGATACAGTGAACGAACTCGCCAAACTACCCTTGAAACAAAAAGACATAATTATATACCCAGATGGCTCTGTTAGCAGAAACACAAATAAAAGCGATTGGGGTTTTGTTGCCTACAGAAATGGCGTGAAGTTGGTTGAGAAATCTTCTGCATATTCTACTGTCACATCGAGCATGAGGATGGCGATAGAGGGAGTTACAGCAGCTCTTAATTGGTTGATAACTGATACATCAACACACGCGGTAATACTCACAGACTTTCAAAGCATGTTGCACAATATAGAAAAGTTCATGCTAAGAAAAGAATGGTGGGACTTATTGAACAACTCAGTTGTCCAGAGCATTACATAGATATACTGCCCTGGTCATGCTGGGGTCAGAGGAAACGACAGATCCGACTTACTGGCAGGCAATGCGGCGATAAATGGCACATTGCTGAGAAGAGATAAAGCAGATTTAATAAAGGCAGTAATAAATTCATTTCAAGATGCAGATGATGTCAATGAGGTTGACAACGTACACATACATAGAATGTTAGAAATAGGAGTATTCGGAGGAGAGGGGAGGAAAAGTAAATTTTTTGGAAAGTCCCGAAGATCACACAATCATCACCTGACCGGAACTATGAGTCTACATACACTGGGATGGCTGCTGGAACGGAGGGTGGAGCACTTATGGGAATGTCCCTCGTGCTGTGAAGCCAGTTTCTAATCAAGAATCAAGATGAAGAATCAAGAATCAGTCCGTTTTTCTTTAAATCTCAAGTTAACTGTGAACTAAACTACACTGTCACACTTATGAAGATTGTTGTGTTCCTGTCTCTACTGGGTCGATTTGGTAAATCTGTAAATCGGGAATTGTAATTTCGTGTGCGCATTTCATTGCTAAGTAGCTATTTTTAGAAAAAGATGGATGTTTATATTGTTATAGAAGTTTTATTGTGTACAATTGCATAATAATAATGATGTTCGCCCGTGTGCTGACGGGGCCCGAAAGGGGAGTAAAGAATAGTAACACAGTTTACCTTTCACGCATGTCGTAAAAGGCGACTAAGGAGGTTATGGAATGGAGTTGGCTGTCCCATCCCATATAGTGTCAGTGACCGAAAATCATGCTAAAGTCGGATGTGTTTGGCCGAGAGGCGCAGATATCGCAGCAATGTTGTAAACATGACACAACACATTCCGTTCTCCTGACTACATCCTGCTAATCTGCAGGGGTTTGAGAAAGAACGCAGAAGAAGAAGAAGAATGAAGTTGATAATAATGCTGATAATGATGATGATAGTGACGATGTGTAACCGTGAGATGATTCTCACTTCATCATACGTGAACAGATGTTGATATTAGTGATAATGATGATAGTGGTGAAGATGTAGAAAGTGATGATGTTGGTGATGTTAACGACAATGAATTGTAACTTACTTTTAATCCTCCCAATGTTGATTCCATCGAATCTATAGTGTCGCTAGGGAGGTCGTATGTAATCAAACATGGAACAAGCGGACTGTTAATTATGACAGCCTGAATCTGAAATGTATTGGAAAAAAAATATTGTATAAAATAGTAATTCTAAAAATGAATAACTGTACTGCAAGCACATTTTACAGAGATCTGTGACACATTAATCCTCAGATATAACTCGAATAAAATATCTCTAGTAAATAATATCCAAAACAATATAAATCCACACATAATATCTCCACAAAAAATGTATCCACACAAAATGTCTCCAAATACCATATCTCCACAAAAAATGTATCCACACAAAATGTCTCCAAATACCATATCTCCACACAAAATGTATCCAAACAAAATATATCCAGGTACCATATCTCTACACAAAATGTATCCACACAAAATATCTCCAGGTACCATATCTCTACACAAAATGTATCCACACAAAATATCTCCAGGTACCATATCTCCACACAAAATGTATCCACACAAAATATCTCCAGAAACCATATCTCTACACAAACTATTTCAATAACAAAAAAGCATCTCTATGTGAAAAATGTTCACAGTTCGAGTTTCAAATTTCAGTGTTTTTTGGTCAAGATCGGGGTATACACGAAAGTCGGAGATGTCCACGCTTATTGCTTAGTGATGAAAAAAACATAGTGAAACATGAGATAGGATGTTTACTTTCACAAATTCACATCTATCTTTTTTACATGTGATTTACTCATCACTTTCTCTCTCATCTCTATCTCGTCCTTTCATTATCTCAATACCACATTTCTTTCTGTGTTGTTTCCGTGCAGGCTTTAGTCCAAATGAAGTCTTTATATCCGAAACGCTGCCTTTATGTCGTGTTTCCAGTGTGTACACTTATTTATTGGTAACACATATATCTATTCCTATGTATAATTATCTTTGCCTTGTGTTGCCACATCTCTCGCTATTCCAGTGTGTCGAGTTGTTTCCTAATACTGGTGATTTATTTCTGATATAAAAACTTGCCGTATTTCTAAACCCCGTGTGTGTGTTCAACTATCATATTCAAAGACTACAAGATGCTATTTACTATTTATCACCGTATACCGTTGTAGTTTTTTCACTGGTTGTGATAGCGTATGATTTAATAGTTTTCTAGTACATGGACAAATGTGCGTCGTTCATCTATCACATTATGATGATGACCATTTGTTACATCCACTTTTGTAATGTATTTAAAGCTATATCATTGACCATGTGTTCATAGATTGCTAATAAATCATATTCTAGACAATATGTCCATGGATAGTTTTAATCTACCTGTGACTTGCTAGCTACTATTTGCAGTTAGGATGCTTCATTTCTCCCCTTTTCACAAGAAGCCGCAACTTTTTAAACTGTAGAAAGCCAGATAGTTCTATTTCGTGCAAGTTCTTCCCAATGTATCTTGATTTATTTCATAGTTCTTCAGTGAAGTCTTTAACGAATCCTTGTAGCTATAATTCAAAATCCACTTTGAGAGCATATGCCCTTCTGCAACTCATCATAGAGAGGTATCTTTGGCAGATGAACTGGTATATTTACCTTATGACCTGCCCAAAGAATCTGAGTCTGAATCAGAATAGTGGCAATGCTAGAAATACTACATTTGTCAAGCACAGTGGTATCTGGAATCTTGTCTTACCATCTAATATTCATAAAGTTTCTGAGACAAGTTGTGTGAAAGTGATTAAACTTCCTCATATGTCATATATACACAGTCCATGTTGCACTACCGTATAACACATAACAACAATGGAAGTACCACTGCTCTGTAAACTTTCAGCTTAGTCTGCAGTTTAATGTTATTTCTATGCCACACATTTGTGTACAATCTTCCGAAAGTGCTGCTTGCCTTAAAGATCCTGGTCTACATTTCATCTCGTGTGAACATGACTTGTACTGGAGATTTGGTTTTCAGTGTGGAAGAGTTGTGTAAAGCTTTGATCTCACTCTCTTGTAGGATCTCATTTGAAACCAGTGACAAGACAAACAGAGACGACTGGAAATGAAGTGTATATATACGCAATAATTTTCAATGAACTTGACAGGTCATTATAAATGATTTGACCAGCTGTGTTTGATATGTTCCATTTGTAATTTATGCATTTCTAGTGAAAACTAGAGATACATAGAGAGAGAAAATAGATGCAACAGGACATAACAGATTCTAGGACAAGAGAACATTTGTTTTTAAAGAACAAAGATCTAAACATAGACATTAACGTTCCATTATACACGACTAATATTGTACTACCAGTGCCAAACCTGGACAATGAAAGAACAAGACAAATGAAAAATAGTGAAATGATAAATAACATATGAACGAAGAATAATCGGATAGAATTAGAAACGATAACATCAGACAGATAACCAAAACAATAATAGTATTGGAACACATTAAGAGACAACAGATTAAGTGGTTTTCACACACTTCCAGACTACCAAAAGACAAAATGCAACAACTGAGCATGATACATAGACATCACGGCTATAAAGCCAGAGGCGGACGGTGTAAAACTTAGATCAAAGAAGACACAATAACAAGTTTACAAATAACACTCAAGAATGTCATCTCCAAGAGGGAATCTACGTCAGACGACGCAAGGCAAATAAAGGCCACATCGTATAGAAAGATATATATGTAGATAGATAGACAGATAGATAGATAGATAGATAGATAGATAGATAGATAGATAGATAGATAGATAGATAGATAGATAGATAGATAGATAGATAGATAGATATATAGATATATAGATAGATAGATAGATAGATAGATAGATAGATAGATAGATAGATAGATAGATAGATAGATAGATAGATAGATAGATAGATAGATAGATAGATAGATAGATAGATAGATAGATAGATAGATAGATAGATAGATAGATAGATAGATAGATAGATAGATAGATATATAGATGGATAGATAGATGGATATATGGATGGATGGATGGATGGATGGATGGATAGATGGATAGATAGATAGATAGATAGATAGATAGATAGATAGATAGATAGATAGATAGATAGATAGATAGATAGATAGATAGATAGATAGATAGATAGATAGATAGATAGATAGATAGATAGATAGATAGATAGATAGATAGATAGATAGATAGATAGATAGATAGATAGATGGATATATGGATGGATGGATGGATGGATGGATAGATGGATGGATAGATAGATAGATGGATAGATAGATAGATAGATAGATAGATAGATAGATAGATAGATAGATAGATAGATAGATAGATAGATAGATAGATAGATAGATAGATAGATAGATAGATAGATAGATAGATAGATAGATAGATAGATAGATAGATAGATAGATAGATGGATATATGGATGGATGGATGGATGGATGGATAGATGGATGGATAGATAGATAGATAGATAGATAGATAGATAGATAGATAGATATATAGATAGATAGATAGATAGATAGATAGATAGATAGATAGATAGATAGATAGATAGATAGATAGATAGATAGATAGATAGATAGATAGATAGATAAATAGATAGATAGATAGATAGATAGATAGATAGATAGATAGATAGATAGATAGATAGATAGATAGATAGATCTATCAATCTTTCAAACATTTCTTCATTTCTCCTGCATGCACTGCAATGGAACTTTACGTGCACGAATCTGACTCATCAGACATCTACGAACTCACAAACCAAATTAGACAGTTACAAATGTATTTTTTTTTCATAGGATGTAGTGTTGTTATGCCATGTTCAACGCTGTCTTCAATTTGTAATATTTCAAAAATTTCTTCATTCATGTTTCAATTTGTCAGTCTTTTACACATTTCTTCATTCATGTCTTCAATTTATAATCTTTCAAACATTACTTCATTCTTGTCTAAATTTGTCAAACTGGGTTATAACAATCAATTGTACCACAAGTAAGAAAGTCGAACAATACTATAATCGCAAGCCTTTTAGAGACTTTAAACCGTCTCTTTACAGTCTACTTCTAGTCTAACTTGTAATTGACAGATTATCTACTCTAGCTTCATTACGTCTGAGTTTTCGTCCAATTCTTCACGATTCCCGAATCAGATGTCGGATATGTAATTCCTCGAATTCTTTGATCGTCCTAGACTCTACGACTAGTTAATTAGACGTCTTAGACGTCACGGTTATTTCTTTCCACGAGTTCTGAACTCAAGTTCCAAAACCAGAGCCTACCAAGTGCTCTCCAAGTCCTTCCGTGGTCTCCGTCCTACATAGTCTCTAGTCTGAGTCCTAACCTGTCCAACGTCCAATGGCTCCATCTGCTCAAAAATCTGACTCCCCTCCTTATTCAAAGAAAACCGCTGGCCAATCAAGATTTATCTTGTGGAATCCGTTTACATCCATTTCACATTTACTGCCTCTCTCTGCCATATGCATTGTGGGTACGTCTGTTAGTAGCCCGGAAGACATCATTCGGACCATCCGTTTCACCTTTTGTTCAAGTTGGCGAGAAATTGCTTCTCTCGGAGTGAAAAGTTCGTCACACTCGTATATGCTGTTTACGAGTACATTTTGACCAGTTGCCACACATGTATCAAAGAGTGTTAACAATACGGACGGAATTGAACCGTCACTCGTTGACGGTGAGAACAATGCCTTTTTTCTTACCTTGCTGTCTCCCGAAGATGTTGATCTGGTACGATAAATAATATTGGTGTATGCATTGTAGGTGTCTGAGTTCATTCTGACTTCCGTCTGCTCTTTGTCCAAATAATGACTTATAGCTATTTACTTATTCTATTCGCTCGTAGCCATTTAGTCTAGGTCGTCTAAACACCATCTACCACACCATATAGTATCACATTCAATCACCTAAACATTAATGTAAAAACCAGTTCAATCATTCAAAAACTGCATTATTATCTGTACATTCTCTCAAACATTATTTATGCATCTGCTTAATCTCTAACACATTTCCTCAATTATTTATTTAATCATTCAATAACGATTCCAATAATTCATACAATCTCAAAATTACTTTAATTATACAACCTCTCAAGCATTTCTTCAATCCTCTGTACACTCTTTCAAACATTTACTCAAACATCTGTCGATCTTTAAATATTATGTATATCGTTTGTTCAAACATTGAAGCATTGATTGACATTAAGTTATCTGAACTTACTGCTATGCCATTGTTGTACACAATGATAGTTGTCGAATCTACGACACTTGGGTCATCCACAGGCGGTTTTGAAAAGATCGCCACATAATTGCGCTCGCTGTAGAAGTGCAGTTTCAGAAATTAAAGTGAATTATCCAAAATATCTTTATTCCAACTCTGTGCTAACAATGTCAAACATGGTCCTTATCATCACAATATACAAGACAACTGGTTACAACAGAGATGAGATGTCTGAGAAAAGCCGCAGGAGTGACCAGAGGACACAGAATTATAAACGAGGTCATAAGAAAAAATTGACTGTCATATCAATTCTATAATACATACACAATCAACAAATGCAACGGTTTGGTCATCTGGAAAAATGTCGTGTAATTCATTAAATTATAAATGAGAAATGAAAAGAGGAGAAGCAGAAAGAAGAGCCAGGGTAGACCTAGAGTACGCTGGATCGACAACATCAAATAGACATTACACGAATTCAAAATAACAGTATCTGAGGCTGCCAACAAATCGAGAACAGGAACACTGTATCTCTCTCGATACACGTTTAGGGTAAAAGGGGAGGGAAAAAGAAAAGGAAGAATATGAATTTACAGATTTAAAAATAAATAAATGCGTATTTCCATATTATCAACCATCTCACTAAACAACATTATTTTGACATTTGGACACAGGTTTTACAGTATTCAATTATTTACAAACTGACATATTTGCACTGTGGACAGAACGGTGTTCAGTCTACCGTAGAAGGTGGTGATACGTGTGTCGGTATATCGTTTCCGCTGCTCACTGATTTTTCATGCGACTAGTCGACCCTTATATCTTCCTTCTCTGATTGCCCAAGCGTGATTCCACTTTCCTTCAGTTTCTGTAATGTTGTTTTATTCAGTGAATTTTCATTCTCCAGTAGTCGATCCAGTATTAATTTCAAGATCTCATCTGTGCTTACATTCAAAGTATCAACCACAGCTGCTCTTGTAGCCAGTGCGCCAGTTCACTCATTGTCACGCACTCCATCATCTGGAGAGTAGATCAATACCATGGACTGCCATGAAAACTAATGTGGAGGTGTTGAAAGAGTCAAATGAGAGAACAAGGTTAATCAATAATATAAGAAAAAATAATCTTCATTGTTTGGTCACATTTTTAGACAATGAGGTTTCGAGAACGTAGTTACAACAGGTAAGACTGAAGGCAACATAGACATAGGACGACAACGTGACAAAATATTAGACAGTTCAATAAGCTAACACAGCAGGGAAAAACATCCATTTCGATACATAATGATGATGGTGTTCCGCCCTCGCAAGCGACGTTGAGCATGGCATGAAAAATAATAAATTAATAAATTTGTAAATATCTAACTTGGTTTGTGAGTTCGTAGATGCCCGATGAGTCCGATTCATGCACGGAAAGTTTCATTGCAGTGCATGCAGGAGTGCTGAAGGTTAGGGGTAGGAGAATTTTCGTATTTCTCCTTCCGCTTCTTGTGCTTGCGGATTTCCCGTGGTGTTATTTTTTTTCAAATTTCGTAATGGCAGCAGTGATCTGGGTGTGACAGGCAGAGTGATCAAGTGATGTAGTCTCCTAGGAGCTAGGATCGATGATGCAGTGCTTGAGTTTCATAGGTGATCCTTGAAGCGCATTTTCTGTCCTCCTTTTAAACGTTTACCTTCGCACACCTGCACATAGAATAGTCTCTTTGGAAGGCGCTTGTCTGGCCAATCCAGACGATGTGGCCAGTCCAGCGGATACATAATACTAATAACAGAGATTTGTGGAGAGCCATAATCTCTATATCACCAATCATATAACTGGTGAATTGTTGCGAGATTGTGCAGATATTGAAAATGTGTGAAACAATAGTAGAAATGTGTGAAACAATAGTAGAAATGTTTGAAACAATAGTAGAAATGTGTGAAATAATAGTAGAAATGTGTGAAACAATAGTAGAAATGTGTGAAACAATAGTAGAAATGTGTGAAACAATAGTAGAAATGTGTGAAACAATAGTAGAAATGTGTGAAACAATAGTAGAAATGTATAAAACAATAGTAGAAATGTTTGAAGAAATAGTAGAAATGTGTGAAACAATAGTAGAAATGTGTGAAACAATAGTAGAAATGTGTGAAACAAAAGTAGAAATGTGTGAAACAATAGTAGAAATGTGTGAAACAATAGTAGAAATGTGTGAAACAATAGTAGAAATGTGTGAAACAATAGTAGAAATGTGTGAAACAATTGTAGAAATATGTGAAACAATAGTAGAAATATGGGAAACAATAGTAGAAATGTGTGAAACAAAAGTAGAAATGTGTGAAACAATAGTAGAAATGTTTGAAACAAGAGTAGAAATATGTGAAACAATAGTAGAAATATGTGAAACAACAGTAGAAATGTGTGAAATAATAGTAGAAATATGTGAAACAATAGTAGAAATGTGTGAAACAATAGTAGAAATGTGTGAAACAATAGTAGAAATATGTGAAACAATAGTAGAAATGTGTGAAACAACAGTAGAAATGTGTGAAATAATAGTAGAAATATGTGAAACAATAGTAGAAATGTGTGAAACAATAGTAGAAATGTGTGAAACAATTGTAGAAATATGTGAAACAATAGTAGAAATGTGTGAAACAATAGTAGAAATGTGTGAAACAATAGTAGAAATGTGTGAAACAATAGTAGAAATATGTGAAACAACAGTAGAAATGTGTGAAATAATAGTAGAAATATGTGAAACAATAGTAGAAATGTGTGAAACAATAGTAGAAATGTGTGAAACAATTGTAGAAATATGTGAAACAATAGTAGAAATATGTGAAAAAATAGTAGAAATGTGTGAGCGAGTGAACTGATGCATATTTTACTCATCTTCTTATATTCTTCTTTAAAAAGGACATTTGGTTGAAACGTCGATCTCAGTCTTCTCCGTGCTTTCATTTCGGCTGATGCATGTATAACTGGCTGCATCACTTATAAAATGTTGTTTATCAGCAACAGATGATGATTACCACTTGTTTCATCCACTTTATGAAATTCAGTTCAGAGTATGCTACTGTTTATGGTTTGCCAGATTTCTAATAAGATAATAAACACTATCTAGTTGCCCCGAAATGGATGATAAACACTATCTTGTGGCAGCGGAATTAAATAGCAACAGTGTGGATATGTGAGGTGTAGAATACGTATCTTATTCAGCGTTGATTCTTACACTCCCGCAATATTTCTCTTGTAGCAGGGCACATTCTTAAACTCCCGCAATATTTCTCTTGTAGCTGGGCACATTCTTAAACTCTCGCAATATTTCTCTTGTAGCAGGGCACATTCTTAAACTCCCGCAATATTTCTCTTGTAGCTGGGCACATTCTTAAACTCCCGCAATATTTCTCTTGTAGCAGGGCACATTCTCAAAATCCCGCAAGATCTTTCTTGTAGCAGAACAGTGACTCTATTAGATTTCCAGCAGAATATAGACCAGAGAATGGAAATAAGCTGAGGCTTCAGCTTTTTACGCCAATGCGTTTGGGAAACATCCAACTTCGGCCTGGAATAGTTATTAAATGAATGACTTATTTGTATGTTTCATATGTACGTGTTCCTTTATGTATCTCTTCATAGCAGTTCTACTATGTAATCAATGAATAATAATGGTTGTTACATTTATTTCCCACAGGATGTATAGTTTATCTGCTGTCTGACATTCATCCAATCTACACTATAATACTTACCGGTTAATCACTCCACTTTCAACTTCAGTATCAAGGTTATAACCGGAGCTAGATCGGAACCACCGGTACTGTACTCCATGAAGATTATCAGGACTATCTGTTGGATGATTCTGTTCACCTGGTTCACCCTGAAAGTAGCAGGTATCTCGGATATATTCATGTGCTGAATGTGAAGATATATTTATATTTTAAATTTTACAGGCAAACACACACACACACACATATATATATATATAGATAGATAGATAGATAGATAGATAGATAGATATATAGATAGATAGATAGAGAGATAGAGAGATAGATAGATAGATAGATAGATAGATAGATAGATAGATAGATAGATAGATAGATAGATAGATAGAGAGATAGAGAGATAGATAGATAGATATACAGACAAACAAACAGACAGACAGACAGACAGTCAGACAGACAGACAGACAGACAGACAGACAGACAGACAGACAGACAGACAGACAGACAGACAGACAGACAGACAGACAGACAGACAGACAGACAGACAGACAGACAGACAGACAGACAGACAGACAGACAGACAGACAGACAGACAGACAGACAGACAGACAGACAGACAGACAGACAGACAGACAGACAGACAGACAGACAGACAGACAGACAGACAGACAGACAGACAGACAGACAGACAGACAGACAGACAGACAGACAGACAGACAGACAGACAGACAGACAGACAGACAGACAGACAGACAGACAGACAGACAGACAGACAGAGATAGATAGATAGATAGATAGATAGATAGATAGATAGATAGATAGATAGATAGATAGATAGATAGATAGATAGATAGATAGATAGATAGATGAATTAGATAATTAGCGTAAGTTGGTGTTATTTGTAATATTCTTAACGTTAGTAGTAGAAGGAGCAGTGGTAGTATTGCTAGTTAAAGTACTGATGATGTTGTTCTTCTTTCGCAAGCGAAGAAGAACATGGTATGAATACACTAAAATTGATGAACAAGTAGAAAAACAACAAAACATTTGTGATTGTGTAATTATATTTATAGTTTACGTTGCGTAGATTCCCAATGAGTAAGATTCGAGCGAGGATTGTTCTATTTCAGTACATGCAAGAGTGGAGAGCGTTCGGGGTAGGAGAGTTTTACGATTTGTTCATCCCCTTCCGTCGCTTGTAAATTGCCCACTGTGTTCTTCCTTTAAAAAAAAAAAAATTAATGATGCCCGCAGTGATCTGGATTTGTCAAGCTAAGCGATCAAAGGATTTAGTCTCCCAGGAGCTAGGATCGATGCTGCAGTTCTTAATAAAGTTTTTAGGTGATATTTGGAGCGCTGTATCAGACCTCTACTTGAACGTTCACCATCGCAAAGTTCTCCACAGAATACACTCTTTGGAAGGCACTTGTCTGACATACGAACCGTGTCGAATGTCCAGCCGATGTGAGAACTAGTCAGCAGGGCATGGATGCTTTGCATACGGGACTTCTGAAGGATTTATGTGTCTTATGATCGATCTTACCAACATACTCACATGAGCTTTTTTAGGAACCACAGGTGGAAAGAGTTAGGCTGACGAACGTGTCTTGCATATACACACGAGCACGACGCAACATAAAGCAGTGTTGGTAGAACCATGACGCCCCATCGAGGCCAGCACCGTGTAGTGATGATGGGGTTTAGTTCAGTCATCATCGGTTAAAAACTTAGACTGGTCGGGTAGTCTCACTCGAGTAGGACTATAGTCCAGCCCAAGTAAGCAATGTGTTGATGACGGAGGCAACCAGCCAAAAGGCGCACAAGTAATCAGGGCGCCACGCATAAAACATTATGCGAACATGTTGCACGGTGGTGAACGTTCAGGCAGAGACGGTGTTGGCCCTATACCTCAAAAGGGCCCAACCTCAATTACTGGAAGTCCTTCTCAATTGCCCCATGCAGCAAGGAGGCAAGAGAATAGAGCTACTGACCAAACAAACCAACGACATATTAAAATAATGCGCTGGAATGCTGAGTGAGTCAGCAAATGTGATGGATACAATAAAATATTGGAGCTTGAAAATATCCTGTGTGAAGAACAGGTTAATGTATGCTGTATTAAAGAAACACACATTATCAGCGATATAGCCTATAAAAAAGAGGCTACCAAGTCTAGACAGTACAGAATTCCATCTCCTGAACTACTACTGCTCAAATGATAGACCATTTGTACTAAAGTGCATTTCAAATAGTTTGCCTCATTTAAAAAAAATATAGCTTATGAACCATTTGAGTTACAATGTTCATATTTTGAATGTAACCTAAGTAATCTCGTAACGTTATAGGACAAGTGAATTCATTGCACACAAACAGCTGGTCTTTCTTCTGCGCTTGCATACCAGGTCGACAAAAAAGCGATTAAAGGTGGAAAAATTTTATTCATACTTTCAGCGTGCTTACCACTTCATTTCTATTTATAAATGCTTGCATATGCTCAATATCAATTGCATTTTCATGTATGTGTTTAACAGCACCGTTTTATACTTATTGAATAGAAAATGTCCAACTTCCTTAAAAAAATGCGCACCGGAAGTATCAATTTTCATTTAATTTCGCTGTGCAATTTGGGTTTCGCACCGATTGAATCTAAATTGTCAACCTCCTGTTTGATGTAGTCACCAATCGCACTACAATAATAAGTTTGTTGCATAGGCGTGTTTTGTTAACTGTGCCTTTACAATGAGTCTGAAGTTGAAATTCTTTACTCAACAAAATATCACACATAAAATCTATCAATATTTTTGTAGAGAGGCAAAGCGAGGGAATCTATATCGCAGTATATCTAATCCTGAGAAGAGAACAATGCACTTGTTGAGTTTAAGCAAACGGTCATTTCATAGATTGGTGAAAGATGTTGAAAGTGAACTTCCAAAGAAAGAAAGACATCGAGGAAGAAAACATATGTTAGACTGCTTTGACAGAGAACTTGTGCGCAGAGAGATTTGTAAAATGTTTGATTTAGGAGAAGAGGTTACTATAAGGAAACTTAAGATTTGGCTAGAAAAAAACAACAGCATCGTTGCATCAAAAACTACATTATGGAGAAGTGTGCGAGGTTTAGGCTTCACTTTCAGGAAATATTCTTGCGGAAGAAACATCATATGTGAGAAACCTCATTTAGTAGCTGCAAGAAGCAAATATTTGCGTGAAGTCAAAGAAATGCGCAATGAAGGTTATGACATTGTGTATTTGGACGAAACCTGGATTAATGCTCACCACACAAATGAAAAAGAATGGCAGTCATTAGATGGGACGATTAAACGGTATGTACCTAGCAGCAAAGGAAAGCGCTTAATAATTGCACATGCAGGTAGCAGACATAATGGTCTGATGAAAGATGCTGAACTTGTTTTTATTGCAAAGTCGACTGACAACCAAGACTATCATGCAGAGATGAACAGTCATATATTCAGAGATTGGATTGGGAACACTGTTTTGCCTTTATTAGATAGACCATCTTGTTTGATCATGGACAATGCATCTTACCACAACAAAGTGGCACAAGAAGATAAAGTTCCAACATCATCAAGCACTAAAGATGAAATAAAGCTCTGGCTGACAAGAGAACAAATACATTTTAACGATATGTATCTTAAACCTGAATTACTCTCAATTGTTAAACAGACACAACGGGCAAAGATATTTCATATTGATAAATTAATCCAAGAATATGGTCACAGATGTTTGAGACTGCCTCCTTACCACTCACATCTAAATCCAATCGAATTAGTTTGGGCAAAAATCAAAGGACAAGTAGCAGCTGAAAATAAAACTTTCAAATTATGCGATGTGAAAGCGCTTACAAATGTTGCTATTTCAAACATAGACAAAGAGTATTGGGCTAAGTGTGAAGACCACGTTTTGGGAGAGGAAGAAAAGTATTGGAAAACTGATGGCTTGTGGGTTAGTCAACCAAAAGTGGTAATAAATCTGCTGCATTCGTCTGATTCTGAATAAAAATTATATATTATAGGACAATTGACTCCAATTCTACAAAATAAACCATGTAACATTAGACACGAAAAGAGCTCTATACAACACAATTTTCCTTTCTACGTTGTGCTACCAATGTCAAACATGGTCATTAACAGCATGTGAAAAAGAGAAATCGTTACAACTGAAATGAAATGCTTAAGAAGCATAATGAATGTGTCCAGACTATATAAAATCAGAAACGAATTTAAAAGACATCGAACTGGAGTTACACCTGTACTGGATTACGGCAAGAAGCAGCAATTAAAATGGTTCAGTCATGTAAGCAGATCACCACCAAATAGCAACATTCATCGTGCCTCGACCATGAGATACAATGGTAGACGAGATAAAGGCAGAGCTAGAAAACGCTTGATTGATGACATAGCTGAAGCCACAGCAAACACCATTCAGCAAAAACACATTAGAGCATTGTCAAGGACACTCCATCCCCACTCTACGCGGTATGGCATTTAGAGACAGAAAAAATACAAGAACAAAGAAACAAAGTAAGAATGTATATCGATTGACATTATATTGACTAACAACATCTAACTAAATTATTTTAAAGACACAAATTTATTTAGATAATGCATAGTTTTAAAACGTGTCTTGCCACTAATTATCTGTCAAGACGGCGCAGTCCAGATGTTGAAAATTATTGAATGTGCAGAAAAAATACAAAATACTTTAATATTATATATTAATAATTGATGCTATCTCCTTACATGAAAATTGAGGATACGACTCTGCCTCTCAAAAAGTGTAAAAGTTCTTAATTTACCGTACATTCTATTTTTTGTGACAAAATATATACAAATTTGGGGAAGATCAAAAGAATTTGCCGCTTTGAGGAATCTGTAATACCTGAAATAATTTAATTGATGAATTCGTTATGACATTGGAATTCTAAGGTCGCATGCAAAAAATCATGGCATTTCATAAGAGGGTTCTCGAGATATTACAGGAAATAGGCAGGCAGATTTAGTGAAACAAACTTTAGACACAATTCCAGCACAAGAGAGACGTATGGTATGTGGTAACTTCAACACCCACTGTCAGATTTGGGGGTTATGATCACAAGGACAAAAGAGGTGAGGAACTTGAGAGCTGGCAAGATAAAATAATCTCATACTTATTAACAGCCAGCATGGCACACCACCTCTACACTAGACCTGGCATTCTACTTACCTGGCCATGAATGGATACCACATCACACGTGTCGTTAGAAAGTAGCCTATAGGTAGTGACCACATACCAGTATTTTTGGAAATCCACAATGAAACTGTCAAGAGGAGTAGCACAGTCCCTAGGTGGAACTACAAGAGAGCAGACTGGAAAATGGACCATCATTTAACCAGTGTTCTCGCTAAGGACATGAACATGGGCAAATACATCAATAGAGCAGTGAGTGAATTTAATAGATGTATTCTAAATGCTGTTAGTAAAACCATGCCCCGTGGGGCACGCACAAACTACAAACCCTACTGGAATGATGAACTGGAAAAGCTGCAAAATGAGATGGAAACATCTAGACAGCAGGCTGAGAACAGATCTAGCCAAGAACAACACAACAAATTTCAGCAAACAAAGGCTAATTTCAAAGACCCAAGTTACAAGCCAGCCGTGCAGCTGGAAAGAAAAAAACAGAGTCTCTGAACCTTAAACGAGACACTATGAAATTATGGAAACTGGTAAAACAACTAAATGATGACGGAACTGTGAGAAATACAAGGATTACACTTTGCAAAGATAGACACATTTAAACAGGTAAACATGCAGCTGATTACTTTGCAGATTCCTTTGCAAAAGTCAATAACGTCAATGTTAGCCCAGACAAACAACGGGAGGTTCGAGAGAACCAGCAGAACATTGGAGAAGGCGAACATATACCGGAAGTCATGGAGGCACAAATAACAATGAAAGAACTGGAGCTTGCAATATCCAAATTTAAAAAAAAAATGAAAATGTCTCTAGAAGCTGATGGAGTGTCCAATGAAATGATTAAAAACATGGAAATTGCAGCAAGAGCAAAGCTACTGCACTTCAATACAAGCTGGACCACAGGTAATGTTCCACAGGCATGGAGGAAGCAATAATGGTACCACACCTCAAATCAAGAAAAGATGGCAACACATTCTCCAACTACAGGCCCGTCAGCCTCACAATTTGTGCAAAACAATGGAACACACTATCAATCTTAGGTTGCAGTGGTACCTTGAAAGTGAAAATCTTCTGGTATCGAAGCAAGTAGGCTTCAGACAGCGCTACTCTACTGAAGATCAGGCAACCTACCTCTCTCAAGAGATTGAGGACGCCTTCAAAGATAATAAACTGGTACTAGAAGCATGGATAGACCTCAGGAAAGCATTTGACAAGGTTTGGAAAGAAGGACTCTTAAATAAATTGCGAAGTTGCCGGGTTAGCTCAAGAATGTACAAATAGGTATAACTATACCTGCTCTTCTTCAGCGTTCGTTCTTAAACTCCTGCAGATTAGCAGGATGCAGTACGGAGAACGGTATGCGTTGTGTCATGGTTTACAGCATTGCTTCGTTATCTGCACGTTTCGGCCTGGCACATCCGACTTCAGCATGGCTTTGGGTCACCGACCCTATATGGTTTGGACAACCAACTCCATTCCATAACCTCCTCAGTCGCAATTTACGACATGCTTGGAATGTAAATAGTGTTGCTATTCTTTGCTCCCCTTTCGGGCCCCGGCAACACAGGAAAAAGAAGATCATACCTGCATAATAGAAGAGCAAGGGTACATTTGAATGGTCGCAAGAGCAAGAAAGTCGCACTGCGTCATGGAGTCCCACAGGGAGGAGACATGTCACCTACAATTTTCTTGGTTTACATCAATGACAAAGTTGCCGAACTGCCACAGGGGAACAAAGTGGCAATATCTGCTGACGACCTGGTGATCCGGTGCACGAAGAACATGCAACAATCGCCACTAAACAAATACAAAGAGCTATTGATGAATTAACCATATGGCCAAATAGATGGTTTGTCGGCGTTAATACAGAGAAGTGCAGCACTACACTTTTTACCATCTCACCAAAACAAAAAGCCGGTGTTATCAAGATAGATGGAGAGCTCATGAAAGAAGACAAACAACCAACATACCTGGGAGTTACTTTTGATGAAAAACTGACATGGAAGCAGCACATAAACAAAGCAACAACAAACGCCATGAGGAAGCTAGCTATCCTGAGAAGACATGGGAGCCAATGGGAATATGCTCCGTAATGTTCACCAGCAAGGCATTAGACCACACCTGGAATATGGTTCAACTGCGTGGAGTCCTGCATCAAACACCACATTACAAGATCTAGATAAAGTACAAAACCATTCGCTCAGGTTAATGCTGGGAGCAATGAAATCAACGCCTATAGTACAGATGCAGAACATGGGACGAATGCAAACACTTGTCGAACGCAGAGACACAAAGGTGCAAATAAAAGCAGAAAAGTTTAATTGTATGCCAAGTCAACTCCAATGAAGGAAAGATTCCAAAATCTAGCAATGAGGTGACTGAAAAGAAGCAGCTTTATAGACCAAGCTAAACGACTCCATAACCATCTACAGACCTACATGAAGTTGGAAGACCCATAAGGTCTGTACCAGAACAAACCCCTTGGAGTGAAAGGCATGGAATGCCAATATACATTCAGACACATGTGGACGGAATACTAAGCAAGGACGAACAGAACAGTGTGCAGCATAGGACAGTCACCCTCAGCTTCCTGGACGAGGAATATGCACAAGACCTATGGGTCAGAGTATACACATATGGGTCAGCACATAATGCAGTGACGAATGGAGGTGCTTGTAAATATATAGAATATCCACACAAGTCTAGAGATACAATCAGAACATCAACTGGAAAATTTGAAATAATTATGATACGGACATTCGGACAATTAGGATAGCAACTGAAAAAGTGATGAACTCCAAACTTGACCCACAGCCCGTGGTATTCATGACAAATGCAAGGTCAGTGCTTCAAGCTCTCCTGTCTGGAAAACTAACAGACATGAAAACACTACTTAATGAACTGTCTTACCAGTATATTGAAACCATCTATCTGTGGAATACCAGGAAATGAAAAAGCAGACCAACTAGCTAAGGAAGGTGCTGCCTAAGACCAACCAGATGTACCAATCACCAACCATCAGACAAAAACAGATGATCAAGTCAATAAGGAAGCCACAAACACAATATGCTATCAGATTATAAACAGATCAGAACAAGTTGCAATTGTACGCCTGAGATGGGGCACAGCCGACTCCGCAGTCATATGTACACAAAGTTTAAGATTGGCTACACAGTCATGTGTACATGTGGACAGGCACCGCAGAGTACAAAAAACATAGGAAAAAACATTGGAAGCTGTAGTGATCGCAGACACAGTCACATCGGTAGTTGAAGTGATTTTATAATATTCAACCACCCCCCCCCCCCCGTTTTCCCCCCAATTCGGCAAATAGGACATGCCCTTTAGTACTATAGTGCGATCATAAATAGTTGTCCACCGATATTGTCTATTTTCTCCGTAATTACTGAACGTATAGGCTTCATATTTTGCATGAGTGCATTATTTATTAACCACGATACAGAATGATGATTAATTATTTTCGACATTGAACGGATTTATCGCAGCATTCGCTACGAATGTCGTTTTTAAGGTAGCAATACTTTTCATTTGATAGTCGTAATAATAGACGGGTTTGCATTGAAAATTACTATATTTTTTGTCAATGAAGTGAATTGCGTATTATTTGTTTATTGTTGTATTTTGCATTCTTGCTATTCATTGGCTGTTAGGCAAAGTGTAAATGTACTAGCCAATTATATGCACGATTATATAAGAAGACGTCATCGTTGATTTCACTACATTACCGGGAAATGTCTTTAGTGAGCATCTTGATGCATCGATTAGCACGATCTTAGAACGTCAATTAATATTTACATGTGTAACACGTTAAGTAAACATTTTGTTTAGAGATTTCATAGTTCATTATATTAAAATAATAGCAGAATGTCATTTTCCTCAAAGTTGTATCTCATACTAGACATGTTTTTATTGTGATGTCTTCAACATTTCATGGTTTTGTACATAATTGCATAAAGCAACATATACAACTATATTACAAACATGTCTTTGAAAGTTAAACTCATTACACTAAAAAGTATAACTATGAGATTGTACAAATATTTTTCACAAAAGGCGCGACGCCAAACTCTATTTCATAGTATTTCACACTGTCACTGTGGTTACGCGAAGATAAGCATGGTTTTAAAAAAAAAAAAAGAAACGAGAAGACGAAAAAATATTGTAGATTATTTTGTTAAGGAAAATAATTAAGAGAACAAATATTAGACTTTTGGATTGCATAGAAGCTTTGACATTAACAACATTGAAAATGTATGCAAAAAAGAACAACAACATTGACATTTCTAAAACTAAATTACATACATGTAGCATAAGCGTCTTGTGAGAAAATCACATTTAGTAACTACGAGACGTAAATATTTGAGACAAATCAGGAAGATGCGTCTAGAAAATTATGGTATTGTAAAAAAAGTAAAGTAACCCGTAGCAATTATTAATGACGTAGGGGATTGAGATGTTAGCGATATCACATTTCACAGGCTCTACAATGAGGGCGGTAGCCATCTCTTCTTCCTCACAGTTTTGCTTTCTCGGATTAATCCGGTACCCATTTAAGGGTGGGTCGACCTGGAAGCCGATGCGATCTAAAAAAATATTTCCGCCTCAACTGGGGAGTGAACCCAGGACCACTCATATGCTAAGCCAGTGCGCTAAACACTGTGCTACGCGGCTCCGTACGATATTGTATAAACGGATGAAACGTTGATTAACGCTCACCACACTTATAAAATGGAATGACCATCTGTAGATGAAACTATTAAAAGATATGTACAAAGCAGCAAAGGTAAAGATTAATAATGGCAAATGCAGGTAGAAGACAAAATGTTCTTTTGAAGAATGGTGAACTCACTTTCATTTACAAATCTACCGATAATCGAGACTACCATGCTGAGATGAATTGTTATATATTTAGGAATTGGTTAGAAAAGACTGTACTTCCATCATTAGATAGACCATCCTGTCTGGTTATGGACAATGCTTCCTACCATAATGTTGTTGCATGTGAAGATAATATCCTTACAACCTCATCTACTAAGGAAGATATTAACATATTGCTTAGAAATGAACATACTCCATTTACTGAGATGCACTTGAAACCGGAGTTACTGTTAATGGTAAAGAATGTACACAGAGCGATGACTTTCCACAATTATACAATTATATACATGTTTAACTCTTAAATGTATATATCGCTACATATAATCTCAATGAAACGAAAGAAAAATATTACATTCGGAATACTGTACTTCATGTTTACCCATGCCATGACATATTATACGCCATATTATTCTGATACGAGTGAGTATCACACTTTTGTATTAATTTATTTCCAGATATCTTCATCGCGATGTGTATCTGCCCATGCAGTTCTTATTACACATCGTTAACACCGCACCTCTATGGCTATATAAACTGTTTACTATTCTGATGATTGTCCAAGATTGACCATGTTCGTACCATTAACTATAATGTCTAAGATTCATATCACAAACAATTAAATAAAAACATACAGGATAAATGTATAATTTACCTGGTCACTTCCAAGACTTCGTCCGCTAGATGATGATTCTGTTGAACCGACAGAGCTGATTTCATTAGTGTATGATTCTGTTGAGCCGAGAGAGCTGATTTTATTAGTGTATGATTCTGTTGAGCCGAGAGAGCTGATTTCATTAGTATATGATTCTGTTGAACCGACAGAGCTGATTTCATTAGGGTACAATTCTGTTTGGCCGACAGAGCTGACTTCATTAGGGTACGATTCTGTTTGGCCGAGAGAGCTGACTTCATTAGTATATGATTCTGTTGAGCCGACAGAGCTGATTTTATAAGGACATGATTCTCTTGAGCCGACAGAGCTGATTTTATTACGGTTGGATTCTACTAAGCTGACAGAGCTGACTTCGTTAGTATTTGATTCAATTGAGCCGAGAGAGCTGACTTCGTTAATATTTGATTCTGTTGAGTCGAGAGAGCTGACTTCGTTAATATTTGATTCTGTTGAGACGAGAGAGCTGACTTCGTTAATATTTGATTCTGTTGAGACGACAGAGCTGACTTCGTTAATATTTGATTCTGTTGAGACGAGAGAACTGACTTCGTTAATATTTGATTCTGTTGAGACGACAGAGATGACTTCGTTAAAATTTGATTCTGATGAGACGAGAGAGCTGACTTCGTTAATATTGGGCTCTGTTGAGACGAGAGAGCTGACTTCGTTAATATTTGATTCTGTTGAGACGACAGAGATGACTACGTTAAAATTTGATTCTGATGAGCCGAGAGAGCTGACTTCGTTAATATTTGATTCTGTTGAGACGAGAGAGCTGACTTCCTTAATATTTGATTCTGTTGAGACGACAGAGATGACTACGTTAAAATTTGATTCTGATGAGCCGAGAGAGCTGACTTCGTTAATATTTGATTCTGTTGAGACGAGAGAGCTGACTTCCTTAATATTTGATTCTGTTGAGACGACAGAGATGACTTCGTTAAAATTTGATTCTGATGAGACGAGAGATCTGACTTCGTTAATATTTGATTCTGTTGAGACGAAAGAGCTGACTTCGTTAATATTTGGTTCTGTTGAGACGACAGAGATGACTTCGTTAATATTTGATTCTGTTGAGACGACAGAGCTGACTTCGTTAATATTTGATTCTGTTGAGACGAGAGAGCTGACTTCGTTAATATTTGATTCTGTTGAGACGAGAGAGCTGACTTCGTTAATATTTGGTTCTGTTGAGACGAGAGAGCTGACTTCGTTAATATTGGGTTCTGTTGAGACGAGAGAGCTGACTTCTTTAATATTTGATTCTGTTGAGACGACAGAGATGACTACGTTAAAATTTGATTCTGATGAGCCGAGAGAGCTGACTTCGTTAATATTTGATTCTGTTGAGACGAGAGAGCTGACTTCCTTAATATTTGATTCTGTTGAGACGAGAGAGCTGACTTCGTTAATATTTGGTTCTGTTGAGACGAGAGAGCTGACTTCGTTAATATTGGGTTCTGTTGAGACGAGAGAGCTGACTTCTTTAATATTTGATTCTGTTGAGACGACAGAGATGACTACGTTAAAATTTGATTCTGATGAGCCGAGAGAGCTGACTTCGTTAATATTTGATTCTGTTGAGACGAGAGAGCTGACTTCCTTAATATTTGATTCTGTTGAGACGACAGAGATGACTTCGTTAATATTTGATTCTGTTGAGCCACCACAGCCGATTTCTTTAGGGTAGAATTGTTTTAAGCCGACAGAGCTGATTTCATTAGGATATGATTCTGTTGAGCCGAGAGAGCTGATATCATTAGGGTTCGATTCTGTTGAATCAAAAGAGCTAATTTCATCAGGATATTCCTCTGTTGAGCCGACAGAGCTGATTTCATTGGGGTACGATTCTGTTGCAACGTCGGGGCTGACATCATCAGGAGCCTGTTTTTTTTGTTAAATCATCAAATAATCAGAACAATTTTAGTGTTAAATAAATAAAACAACGTTACGTAAAATTTAGTATTAAAAAATATAAACATTTGTGTATATTTCAATGCTATATATAATTCATGCAGTTGAGTACAATAATATTTAAATAAAGACTTGATGAGTTTCTGTGTTCAATTAGGACCTACTGAAACTGTATGGATGGAATACATGATATACTTTTTATGATAGTCCATGGTCTAGTCTCTAGTTTTATAACTATTCGAAATGAGAAATCAAGACATCTTAATTTCACAGTAATCTAGTTGATAGTAAATCAATATATCTTGGTTAGTATCACAGATTACAGCGCGTCCAATTTACAGTAATCTAGTTGATAGTAAACAATCTATCTTGGTTAGTATCACAGATTACAGAGAGTCCATTTTACAGGAATCTAATTGATAGTAAATCAATGTATCTTGGTTAGTATCACAGATTACAGAGAGTCCATTTTACAGGAATCTAATTGATAGTAAATCAATGTATCTTGGTTAGTATCACAGATTACAGAGAGTCCATTTTACAGGAATCTAATTGATAGTAAATCAATGTATCTTGGTTAGTATCACAGATTACAGAGAGTCCATTTTACAGGAATCTAATTGATAGTAAATCAATGTATCTTGGTTAGTATCATAGAATACAGAGCGTCCATTTCGAAAGCACTTCTTTCATTTCTCTTTATTTCCCTTTTATGCCGAGCAGCGTCTGGGATAGAATATTTCTGTGGAGATTTATGTGTGCCTCATATATATTTGTATTCGTGGATTCTTATATTTCTGTAATCAATCTTTTGCATGGTCTTTCCTTGACAATTTTTAAAACGATTTGTGAAAGTAGTTTTGTTGTAGGTAATTTTGGAAGTAAATCGTCGTGTGGCTGTTCGCACCACATCGGATTTATGACCACTATCACCACCATCATTATCATCTTCATCATCATCATTCGCAGCAACATCACGCTATATCGTGTTCCTCCTCATTATCGTCATACGTTACATCACCATTATTATCATCGTCATCATCATAATAAGTATCGTCATAAATATAATTATCTCCATTATCCTATTTCTTATCAATAATATTATATTGACTATCATGTAAAGAGAAAACTATCATATGTCTTTGAATGTATCATGTATCAGGAAAGTGTAGTACCTCTGACACTCACGCCGCAATACAACTGTGGAGTAGCTCTCATGTACTTGCCACCCCCCCCCCCGCCTCAACCTGGTATAAAGATCTCTTTAGTATTTCCTAGTCGCTGCCAGAATGACGCGGAGCCACACTCTGGTATCGAATTGGACATGGTGGTGAAAGTAGGTGAGGTTAGCCGAGGGTCAATATCCAGATAGTTAACACAGGCCTTGTCTGCTAGAGAATGCGAAGCATAGATACGACCAGAAGGCATTTGGAACGCAGAAGATGTGAAAACGTAGAAAACTCTGGTTCTACACCCTGGTACATCACCATTCGTCTTGATTTATGTTGCTATTGGTATATTCTTCTTCTTCTTCTTTTGTTCACTTGAAACATGTCTATATCTGTAAGTCGGTCTCCTGAATAAAGCTCACTGTCTTTTGTAGTTCATACAGTGTCCCATAGAGTTGTGATTCCAGTGTTGTTTCCTCTGACCAATAAGTCTGCCTCAGCGTTTCATGCTCAGAACACTCTTGAAGTATATGTTTGACACTTTGTGCTGCCTGTCAACATGTACTCATGGCCGTGTTGCCAATCTTGAACTTTGTATACATGTGACTGCGGAGTCGGTTGTGTCATGTTCTGAGACGTAGAATTATTACTTGTTCTGATCTGTTCATAATGTGATAGTAATCTTGTGTTGGTGTTTGTGACGTTCTTATTGACTTGATCATCTGTTTTTCTGATGGTAGATGATTGGTATATCTGGTTTGTCTTCGGCAGCACCTTCCTTAGCCAGTTGGTCTGCTTTTTCATGTCATGGTTTTCCACAGTGAGAGGGTATCCACTGCATCATTACCCTATACTGGTAAGACTATTCACTAAGTATTTTTTTTTTCAAGTCTGTTAGTTTTCCAGACTGGAGAGCTTGAAGCACTGACCTTGCATCTGTTAGGAATACCACTGGCTGTAGGTCAGAGTTGGAGTTCAGCAGGTTTTTAGCTGCCACACTAATTACCTGGATTTCTGCATCATAATTATTGCAGAATTTTCCTGTCGGTGTTCTGATTGTATCTCTAGGCTTGTGTGGATATTCTATATATACACCTGTACCTCCATCTTCACTGCATTCTCTGCTGACCCATCTATGTATACTCTGACCCATATTTCTTGTGGATATTCCTCATCCAGGAAACTGAGGGTGGCTGTCCTTCGCTGCACACTGTCCTGTTCGTCCTCGCTTAGTATTCCTTTCACATGTGTCTGAATGTATATTGGCATTTCATGCCTTTCACTCCACGGGGCTTTTTCTGGTTCAGACCTTAAGGGGCTATCAACTTCAGGTAGGTCTATAAGTTGTTTACGAAGTCGTTTAGCTTGATGGAAAGCTGCCTCATTTCAGTCGCCCCTTTGCTAGATTTTGGAATATCTCCTTCATTGGATGGCTTGGCATGCACTGCATCTTTTCTGCTTGAATTAGTACTTTTGTGTCTCTGCGTTCGTCAAGTGTTTGAATTCTTCCCATTTTCTGCATCTCTGCTATGGGTGTTGATTTCATCGCTCCTAAAATTATTCTAAGTACATGGTTTTGCACTTTATCTAGATCTTGTAATGTGGTGTTTGATGCAGGACACTACTCAGCTGAACCATATTCCAGGGTGAACACAATTAAAAACACAATGGAAACATTTCTACTGGTGGTATATTGTTGTATCAGGAAAAGAGTGTATTCGACGAAGCGGAGAAAGCGGAAGGACAAATTCGAAAACTCTCCTACTCCAAACCTTCTACACTCCTGTATGACCTGTAGTATAACTTGTCTGGCAAGAATCGGACTCATTGGGCATCTACGAACTCACAAACAACATTAGACAATCGCAAATGTTTTGTTGTTTTTCTACTTGTTTATCACATTTATTGTTTTTCATGCCAGTCTTTTCTTCGCTTGCGAAGGAGGAACAGCATCATCATCAATATAATCCCTTGCTAAAATGAGAAGTGACGGACAGAGCTGTAGATAAGGAGATGTGCCTGGTTCAAATTCCACCCTCCTTAGCAAATCGAAGCATGACTTTTGGTACTAGGAACTTAGCCATAATTCAACCCTTTGCCCCCCTCCCCACATACATACTCTCACCTCTAACCAAACCGATTATTCACAAATCATGAAATTATTCAGCAATAGGAAGTGTGAAACATGCGAAATTGTCTGAATGATGTTTCTTGTTGATTTATTGTTTTAAATGTAGAACAACCCTATCCCTATCCCCATTACGGACAATGCATCTAGTGTCCTGTTGTCATAAAACAATGTGTGGAATTGATTGTTAGTCATAACTAAGATAACAGACACGAATCTATCTATCTATCTATCTATCTATCTATCTATCTATCTATCTATCTGTCTATCTATCTATCTGTATTATCTATCTATCTATCTATCTATCTATCTATCTATCTATCTATCTATCTATCTATCTATCTATCTATCTATCTATCTATCTATCTATCTATCTATCTATCTATCTATCTATCTATCTATCTATCTATCTATCTATCTATCTATCTATCTATCTATCTATCTATCTATCTATCTATCTATCTATCTATCTATCTATCTATCTATCTATCTATCTATCTATCTATCTATCTATCTATCTATCTATCTATCTATCTATCTATCTATCTATCTATCTATCTATCTATCTATCTATCTATCTATCTATCTATATATCTATCTATCTATCTATCTATCTATCTATCTATCTATCTATCTATTAATGGTCTCCCATTATTGTATCTGTGTAGCATATCTTACTCTGATATACTGCCTGATGGTAGTTTGCTGATTTGTGTGAAACCATTTGATCTGTGGTCACTTAAAATATTCCAAGATTGGGGTAGTGCCGGTTTTTTGTCTAATGTCCTCATTCCTCACTCTGTTTGTTATCGATATACACATGTTTCTGTGTACGCATGTTATTTCACCTGTCGCATGTTTACTTTTGTTTTGTACGCATGTCGTTTCATCTGTCGCATGTTTACTTTTGTCTTGTACGCATGTCATTTCACCTGTCGTATGTTTACTTTTGTCTTGCACTGTCGTTGTCATTGTTTCTGCGTACGCATGTAATTTTACCTGTCGCATGTTTAATTTTGTCTTGTTCTGTCGTTGTCCATGTTTTGCTGTGTAGCACAGCTTTTGTGTAATACTTGTTATTAATAGCTTTATTTTGTTGTTTAAATCTTCATTTTTGTTCCTGAAGATTTGTGGCATGTACAATAGGGCTTGTTATGTTTTATTACATCTATTCTGTATTTCTTTACTGCTCGTGGTGTTTCTTTTTATATTTCTTCCTAGGTATGTGCGTTCTGTCACTTGTTTAAGTCTGTTGATATATTGCTTCCTAGGTAAGTGCATTCTGTCACTTGTTTAAGCCTGTTGTTATATTGCTTCCTATGTATGTGCATTATGTTACTGAATCTGTTGTGATATCATAAGTAAGTGATATCATGGGGCAACGGTACCTTAGGACAGTGATTTTATGGGGAAATGATACCTTAGGACAGTGATATCATGGGACAATGATCTCTTAGGACAGTGATATCACGGGACAATGATACCTTAGGACAGTGATATCATGGGGCAATGATACCTTAGGACAATGATATCATGGGGCATTGATATCGTAGAATAGTGATATCATGAGTCCATGATACCATGGTGCATTGTTACCATACAAGACTTTAGAGATTGAGTCACATGAAATGTGTTTATGAACGTACTGAAGTATACAGACAATTGGAAAATATGTCAAGGTGGGTGGCCTTATACATCCAATTATGTGTGACTTTGGAATAAAAATGTTTTTTGGACTGATTGATTGAATCTTGTATAAATATTTCTATAACTTATTTAAAATACAAGATCGATCAGCTTGACAATGATCGAACAGACTATATCAGACTATATGGTATGGGTATGAACAAATATAGATAACAATATACAGTAAAGTTTCAACTTTTCTACCATAAGGTCTTTATCTAGAAATTACAAGACAAATAGTGAACAGACAGTAAAAATAAAACACTATTATAAAGCATTAAGAGGCAGACATTTCACAGCAGCGACATCCACTACAATTATACTTTGTGTTTGATGTCTCTGATGTTAAATGTTTGCTATCTAATACATTTGTGCAATACAAGGATGTCCAGAAAACATCTATGAATCCCTTTGTCGTCACGCTAGAAAAACTAGTGGAAAAATGACATACACGAGAACTAGTCTACATAACGGTGCTAGGATTTTTGAGAATTCAATAACAAACAGAGGGGAAGAACGAAGACGGATCAATAACCCAATGACGTGATACCCACAAGAGTGATCTATGACACAGAGAATCGACCTTAGATCGGCAGATTCAGTCATGAAAAGGAGTGCCATGCTAGTACACCTTAGCTTCAAAATTAAAAGCTTACTTCAGACAGTCTGTCAAGACGAACAATACCAGATAGCAGCGCATTTGTGATAGTGTCTTTATTTTAAATATTTTTTTTTCTGATTATTCCTTTAATTTTACTTTTTGCACTTTTTTTGTGATAGTGCCTATATTTTTACTGTTTGTTATATTTGTGTGATGTCCCTATATTTTTATTGTTTTTTTATAATTTTTAGTAAAACATAACAAACATTAACACATTAGACAAAATAACTTACAGATGATATAGGTGTTGCCGTGACTGTCATCAGTGCAGTTGTCACTGCAATAACCACCACAAGAACAGGAATATGCATTTTCTTTCAGAGTTTTCAGTTTACTTTTAATATAAACTTGATGAAATATAAACAATTCATTCGATGAACGTCTACTGCTAGTCGTTTTGTGAGACGTTTCTGACTGTATGTATATCATTAAACCGTAGGTCAACCACCAATCACATATCACGAATCTGGAAATAATTAATGCATGTTTGTAGACATTAACGGCTCAATGATTTGAAAATCCGTTAATGTCACTTATTCTGATGTTATTCATAGATAGACCTATAGATCTGTGAACGTTCTGTGAAGCTAATTTCTAATCAAGATTCAAGGCTTATAGATCATAGATATCCCACGCAATAAATGTAATCTTTACAAATAAAATGGCTTGTATGTAAACAGGAATGTTATTGAATAGAATTTAGACAATATTTAAAAGTTGTTAAATTGAATAAAATTAATACTCATGCATTCACAACAAAGGTAATTGTCACGTGGTTATGCATATATGGAAACATATTTACTTGAAATTGCACATACAGCAAAAATTCATACCCATTTTGGAATTGTGAGATCATGTTATACAAGTCTCGTAAACCGAGAAACTAATACATTAAATAAAGGAGTATTTTAACAGGATTATAATGATGGCGATAAAGTAATCCCTTTAGCTGTGATCACGCTGCTTTGATGAACAACAATGATACATTAATCCTTGTGTCTGTGATCAGGCTGATTTGATGAACAATGATGATACATTAATCCCTATGCGGTGAGTAGGCGGTTTTGATGTACGACGATGACAAAGTAATCCCTTCAGACGCGAGCAGGTAGTGCTTGACAGCTCATAATATATTTAATAACATCACATATTCATCATCGGATAATTCACCGAAGTAACAACTGAACTCGTATAAGTTTTGTTATTTCAAAGACATAGTTATGGTAGAGTTGGATGAATACGGGCGTATGTTTGGACACGAATAGAATGCAGTCCAGTTTCACCGGAATACAGAATACAGTATCCCCGGATCACCACATCCTGCCAGGAGCGTATCATACACTTCTGAAACAACTAGTTCATCATTCTTCTATTAGATCTGTTGACCCATCTCTGTAATGATACATTTCTGAGTCAACTAGGACAAGTTGGATTACGGTGTCTGCAAACTTTTATATATCTCAAGATGACTGTGGCTTGACCGGATATGACAACCCACACTTACGATTAGCGGAAAAAACTGATCAGCATAATAGTAAATAACCCGACTACCTGGGAAAATGAAGGTTGGTATTAACACACGATAAAATAAGGAAAAACAAAAGTAAACTAAATTGTTGGCACTGTTTATGAATATGACATACTAGCTAAGGAGATAAAACACACACGACCTGTTGATTAATAAATCTTCCTCGGGACAAAAGATAACAGAAAAACAAACTATCAAAAATAAGAAACATACATTTGTTACTGCATGTTTTCCTGTGAAGGAGTGCATGTGGGTTTTATGTGGACTGTGGAGAAAAAGGCAGACGCCGCGATAGGAAAGATTGTACCTCCAAAAGAAAACATCATGTCCTAACAGTGGCATGAACCCGGGACCTCAAGAGTATGAGAACGGCATTCTAACCACACGGCCATGCTCTCCACAATAGATGCACACACATGACAAAAGAATAGCACATAGCTGCTCCACACAGGGATGAAGAGGTAAGTAGTTAGAGCAGTTAGTTCAAGGAGAGTTGAAGAGAACGGGAACAGTAGGAGGTTAACATACGGGGATGAAGAGGTAAGTAGTTAGAACAGTTAGTTCAAGGAGAGTTGAAGAGAACGGGAACATTAGGAGGTGAACACACGGGGATGAAGAGGTAAGTAGTTAGAGCAGTTAGTTCAAGGAGAGTTGAAGAGAACGGGAACAGTAGGAGGTGAACATACAGGGATGAAGAGGTAAGTAGTTAGAACAGTTAGTTCAAGGAGAGTTGAAGAGAACGGGAACATTAGGAGGTGAACACACGGGGATGAAGAGGTAAGTAGTTAGAGCAGTTAGTTCAAGGAGAGTTGAAGAGAACGGGAACAGTAGGAGGTGAACATACAGGGATGAAGAGGTAAGTAGTTAGAACAGTTAGTTCAAGGAGAGTTGAAGAGAACGGGAACATTAGGAGGTGAACATACGGGGATGAAGAGGTAAGTAGTTAGAGCAGTTAGTTCAAGGAGAGTTGAAGAGAACGGGAACAGTAGGAGGTGAACATACAGGGATGAAGAGGTAAGTAGTTAGAACAGTTAGTTCAAGGAGAGTTGAAGAGAACGGGAACAGTAGGAGGTGAACATACAGGGATGAAGAGGTAAGTAGTTAGAACAGTTAGTTCAAGGAGAGTTGAAGAGAACGGGAACAGTAGGAGGTGAACATACAGGGATGAAGAGTTAAGTAGTTAGAACAGTTAGTACAAGGAGAGTTGAAGAGAACGGGAACAGTAGGAGGTGAACATACGGGGATGAAGAGGTAAGTAGTTAGAACAGTTAGTTCAAGGAGAGTTGAAGAGAACGGGAACAAGAGGAGGTGAACATACGGGGATGAAGAGGTAAGTAGTTAGAACAGTTAGTTCAAGGAGAGTTGAAGAGAACGGGAACAAGAGGAGGTGAACATACGGGGATGAAGAGGTAAGTAGTTAGAACAGTTAGTTCAAGGAGAGTTGAAGAGAACGGGAACAAGAGGAGGTGAACATACGGGGATGAAGAGGTAAGTAGTTAGAACAGTTAGTTCAAGGAGAGTTGAAGAGAACGGGAACAAGAGGAGGTGAACATACGGGGATGAAGAGGTAAGTAGTTAGAACAGTTAGTTCAAGGAGAGTTGAAGAGAACGGGAACAGTAGGAGGTGAACATACGGGGATGAAGAGGTAAGTAGTTAGAACAGTTAGTTCAAGGAGAGTTGAAGAGAACGGGAACAGTAGGAGGTGAACATACGGGGATGAAGAGGTAAGTAGTTAGAGCAGTTAGTTCAAGGAGAGTTGAAGAGAACGGGAACAGTAGGAGGTGAACATACGAGGATGAAGAGATAAGTAGTTAGAGCAGTTAGTTCAAGGAGAGTTGAAGAGAACGGGAACAGTAGGAGGTGAACATACGGGGAGATTAGTAGCTTACATCAGACAGTTAAAACGAGAATCGACTGTTTGAGGATTATAAAACTCAGTGTATGAAAGTCATCTGTGTCATCAGTACTGTTCTCATTTCCAAACGTGTCCAGGTAAAGCGCCAAGTTTATGCGTTAAGTCACATTAAGCTTGCCCGGTTGGCATTCCCTTTTTTTTTTTAAATAGATAGAAAATTTGCTGCAATATTCTGAATGTGATAGATATAAAAAGGTTTTCGACGTGGCTGAAATCCACTTGGTGAGCTGGTAGATATTTGAAAGGGGGGATTTGGTGTCAAATGGTCAGGATGTGCTCACTAGAGCTTTAGAAAAAAACATTTTAATAATAAATTATTCTCCTGGAGTACGCCTCAAACAAGACCATCGGCAGTAAATACCTCTGTACAGAAAGTAAACAAGACTTCATTCGTCACGTTTGTAAAGATTATCGAGATTTCCCTTGGTCACTATTAATATGTTCGGAGACAAAATTTGCCAAGACCGACCAACGAAATTCACGACAGTAAACCAAAATCTGCTATTCATGTCATGTTTATTTTCCGTTCACATGTATTTACTGTACCCAGGTCATGTATTTGGTTCGACTACATCTTAATGTGGCAACATACAGCAGGGATACTGCATGCTTATTAGAAAATTGCAAAACCAGACCTTTCAGGGCCACATTGGATTACAAAGCCTGTACGTGACTGCCACATTGGTTTTCAGAATATATACGTCAACACAACATTGGTTTGCTGGATCTATTTGTCACCGCAACATTTGTTTTCAGAATCTATATATCAACGCCACATTAGTTGCAGAATCTATATGTCACCGCCACATTAGTTGCTGAATCTATATGTCACCGCCACATTAGTTACATAATCTATATGTCACCGCCACATTGGTTTGCCAAATCTATATGTCACCGCATAATTGGTTTGAAGAATATATATGTCACTGCCACACTAGTTTGGAAAATGTATATGTCACCGCCACATTGGTTTTAAAAATATATATGTCACTGCCACATTGGATTGAAGAGTATATATGTAACTGCCACAGTTGTTTGAAGAATATGTATGTCACTGCCACATTGGTTTGCATAATATATATGTCACTGCCACACTAGTTTGGAGAATCTATATGTCACCGCAACATTTGTTTGCAGAATCTGTACGAAAGAGAACGATCCCAACAGAGAATTTTAGAATCACTTATAAAACAGAAAAATCATTCGGGAACTCGACATCGAAAGTTTGGAGACTTAAAATTGATTTTATTCTGTGACAAACCTACTGACGGTGACCATTATGTGACGTAGAAGATTTGGTCGAAGCTATCAAACTGACAATGGAGAACGGAAATAATCACAGAAAATTGATAATGATGATGATGATGAAACTGTTGTTGCTGATCGTGTCTACTGATGATGGTGATGACACTGATGGTGATGATACTGATGGTGATGATACTGATGGTGATGACACTGATGGTGATGACACTGATGGTGATGACAATAATGGTGATGACAATGACAGTCATGCCACTCATGGTGATGCCACTGATGGTGATGGTACTGATGGTGATGACACTGATGGTGATGACACTGATGGTGATGACAATGACAGTCATACCACTCATGGTGATGCCACTGATGGTGATGACACTGATGGTGATGGTACTGATGGTGATGACACTGCAGGTGATGACACTGATGGTGCTGACACTGATGGTGATGACACTGATGGTGATCACACTGCTGGTGATGATACTGATCGTGATGACACTGATGGTGATGACACTGATGGTGATGACACTGATGGTGATGACATTGACAGTCATGCCACTCATGGTGATGCCACTGATGGTGATGGTACTGATGGTGATGACACTGATGGTGATGACACTGATGGTGATGGTACTGATGGTGATCACACTGCTGGTGATGATACTGATCGTGATGACAATGACAGTCATGCCACTCATGGTGATGCCACTGATGGTGATGGTACTGATGGTGATGACACTGCAGGTGATGACACTGATGGTGCTGACACTGATGGTGATGACACTGATGGTGATGACACTGATGGTGATGACACTGATGGTGATCACACTGCTGGTGATGATACTGATCGTGATGACACTGATGGTGATGACACTGATGGTGATGACACTGATGGTGATGACATTGACAGTCATGCCACTCATGGTGATGCCACTGATGGTGATGGTACTGATGGTGATGACAATGACAGTCATGCCACTCATGGTGATGCCACTGATGGTGATGGTACTGATGGTGATGACACTGCAGGTGATGACACTGATGGTGCTGACACTGATGGTGATGACACTGATGGTGATGACACTGATGGTGATGACACTGATGGTGATCACACTGCTGGTGATGATACTGATCGTGATGACACTGATGGTGATGACACTGATGGTGATGACACTGATGGTGATGACATTGACAGTCATGCCACTCATGGTGATGCCACTGATGGTGATGGTACTGATGGTGATGACACTGCAGATGATGACACTGATGGTAATGACAATGATGGTGATGACACTGATGGTAATGACACTGATGGTAATGACAATGATGGTGATGACACCGATGGTAATGACACTGATGATGATGACACTGATGGTAATGACACTGATTGTGATGACACTGATGGTGACGACACTGAAGCTGATGCAACTGATGGTGATGACACTGTTGATGATGACAATGATGATAATGACAATGATGGTGATGACACTGATGGGATGACAGTGATAATTGTGCCACTGATGGTGATGACACTGATGGTGATGAAACTGATGGTGATGACATTGATGGTGATGAAACTGATGGTGATGACAATGATAGTCATTCCACACATGGTGATGACAATGCTGGTGATGATAATGGTAGTGATGACACTGATGGTGATGACACTGATGGTGATGACACTGATGGTGATGACACTGATGGTGATGACACTGATGGTGATGGCACTGCTGTCGATGATACTGATGGTGATGACACTGATGATGATGACACTGATGGTGATGCCACTGATGGTGATGGCATTGATGGTGATGACACTGATAGTGATGACACTGATTGGTGATGACACTGTTGATGATAACACTGATGGTGATGACACTGATAGTAATGACAATGATGATGATGACACTGATGGCGATGACACTGATGGTGATGACAATGATAGTCATGCCACTGATGGTGATGACACTGATGGTGATGACAATGATAGTCATGCCACTGATGGTGATGACACTGATGGTGATGACAATGATAGTCATGCCACTGATGGTGATGACACTGATGGTGATGACAATGATAGTCATGCCACTGATGGTGATGACAATGATAGTCATGCCACTGATGGTGATGACACTGATGGTGATTGCGCTGATGGTGATGACAATGATGGTGATGACACTGATGGTGATAACACTGATGGTGTTGACAGTGCTGATGATGACACGGATGGTGATGGCAGTTATGATGATGACACTGATGGTGATGACACTGATGATGATGACACTGATGCTGATGACACTGATGCTGATGACACTGATGTTGATGACACTTATGGGGATGATACTGATGCTGATGACACGGATTGTGATGACACTGATGGTGATGACACTGATGGCGATGGCACTAATGGTGATGACACTGATCGTGATGACACTGATGGTGATGACACTGACGGTGATGCCACTGTTGGTGATGACACTGATGGTTATGACACTGATGGTGATTACACTAACCGTAATGACACTAATGGTGATGACACTGATGGTGATGAGATTGATGGTGATGACATTGATGGTGATGACAATGAAGGTAATGACACTGATGGTGATGACAATGATGTTGATGACACTGATGGTGATGACACAGATGGTAATGACACTTATTGTGATGACACTGATGGTGATGACACTGATGGTAATGACACTGATGGTAATGACACTTATGGTGATGGCACTGATGGTAATGACACTGATAGTAATGACACTGATGGTGATGACACCGATGGTCATATCACTGATGGTGATGTCACTGATGGTAATAACACTGAATGTGATGACACTGATTGTGATGACAATTAAGGTGATGACACTGATGGTAATGTTACTCATATTGATGACACTGATGGTGATGACACTGATGGTAATGACACTGGTTGTGATGTCACTGATTATGATGACACTGATGGTAATGACACCGATGATCATTTTGTTCATCACGATTATGTTATGTAAAAAAATCTATGCTCTTAGGCACACCAATATGGCACTGATATTTTAGAACAGATTAGTGGAGGCTGTCAAATGGATGTATTTCTAGAAAAGAATAGTTGAGGCTGTCAAATGGATGTATTTCTAGAACAGAATAGTTGAGGCTGTCAAATGGATGTATTTCTAGAACAGACTAGTTGAGGCTGTCAAATGGATGTATTTCTAGAAAAGACTAGTTGAGGCTGTCAAATGGGTGTATTTCTAGAACAGACTAGTTGAGGATGTCAAATGGAAGCATTTCTAGAACAGAATAGTTGAGGCTGTCAAATGGATGTATTTCTAGAACAAACTAGTTGAGGCTGTCAAATGGATGTATTTCTAGAACAGACTAGTTGAGGTTGTCAAATGGATGAATTTCTAGAAAAGACTAGTTGAGGCTGTCAAATGGATGTATTTCTAGAACAGACTAGTTGAGGTTGTCAAATGAATATATTTCTAGAACAGATTAGTTGAGGCTGTCAAATGGATGTATTTCTAGAACAGAATAGTTGAGGCTGTCAAATGGATGTATTTCTAGAACAGAATAGTTGAGGCTGTCAAATGAATGTATTTCTAGAAAAGACTAGTTGAGGCTGTCAAATGGATGTATTTCTAGAATAGAATAGTTGAGGCTGTCAAATGGATGTATTTCTAGAACAGAATAGTTGAGGCTGTCACATGGGTGTATTTCTAGAACAGACTAGTTGAGGATATCAAATGGAAGTATTTCTAGAATAGAATAGTTGAGGCTGTCAAATGGATGTATTTCTAGAACAAACTAGTTGAGACTGTCAAATGGATGTATTTCTAGAACAGACTAGTTGAGGCTGTCAAATGGATGAATTTCTAGAAAAGACTAGTTGAGGCTGTCAAATGGATGTATTTCTAGAACAAACTAGTTGAGGCTGTCAAATGGATGTATTTCTAGAACAGACTAGTTGAGGCTATCAAATGGGTGTATTTCTAGAACAGACTAGTTGAGGATGTCAAATGGAAGTATTTCTAGAACACAATAGTTGAGACTGTCAAATGGATGTATTTCTAGAACAAACTAGTTGAGGCTGCCAAATGGATGTTTTTCTAGAACAGACCAGTTGAGGCTGTCAAATGGATGAATTTCTAGAAAAGACTAGTTGAAGCTGTCAAATGGATGTATTTCTAGAACATACTAGTTGAGGCTGACAAATGGATGTATTTATTCGATTATAAACAGAGATTATATATATAATAGTGTGTTAAGTTTATGTGATGAACTAATTAACTTCAGTATCAACAACAACATTGAATCTCTCACTATTCACTATGTAGCTACTACACATTTAACGTGTTGTATGAACACAGCACCAGTAGACTGCATATCTGGCTCCATGACTACTAGGTGTCATAATGTAGGTGATGTCCTGCTCAGACTATCTGAACAAGATTACCTGTCTTGTCTGACCACTACACGCAAAGTCTAATATTTGGCAAAGATACACATGTGAGGTAGAATAGTTTATCAGCTTACAGGGTAATGTACGCAAACCCCAGCAACATGGTGTGAACCGCATCGCGCATCTCACACATAAAAAAACAACACATTTTTCATCCACTGGATCGTACTTCACTTCCATTCGTCTCGATTCGTCTTGTCACTAGCTTCAAATGATGTCCGACAAGAGAGTGAGGACGACGTTTTGTACAACTCCTCTTCACTTTAATCAGAATCTCTAGTGCAAAGCAATTAACAACGAAAATTCACCCGAAGGGATAAGGTTTTCCCACTGTTTCTAGGAGCATGGAATGTGCGCAGACTCCTCGACAATGACATTAACACAAGTAGATCGGATCGTCGAACAACCCTGATTGGGAGAGAGTTAGCAAGATACCATATTTACATAGCAGCTTTGAGAGAAAATCAATTTTTTGTAATCGGTCAGATCGTCGAAAATTTTACAGACAATACATTATTTTGGAGCAGAAGAGACAGGAAAGGCGTGAAGCAGGAGTGAGCTTCGCTATTAAAACAACACTCATCATGCATGGTAATACGCACACACTCTCACAGCTTGCTGTGCAATAAAGAAATGTGCATGCTTAGAAAAGAATGGTGGGACTCAATTGTCCAGAGTATTTCATTGATACTGCCCTGGTCATGCTGGGGTCAGAGGACACGAGAGAACAGATTTATTGCCTGACAATGCAGTGATAGACGGCACAATGCTGAGAAGAGATAAAGCAGACTTAATCAAAATAGTATTAACTTTCTTTCAAGATAAAGATGATGTCAATGAGGCTGAGAATGTACACATACAGAGAATGTCAGAAATGGATATCTAGAGGAGAGAGAAGGAAAAGTAAATGTTTTGAAGTTCTGAAGATCACTCAATCAATACCTGACCGGGACTCTGAGTCTACATACATTGGGATGGCTGCTGGAACTGAGGGCGGAGCACTTATGGGAATGCTCCATGTTCTGTGAAGTCAGTTTCTAATCAAGCATCTAGAGTTAAAAACAATTATGTTGATGATGTTAATGAAGGTGATGATTTTAATGAAGTTGATGATGTTAATGATGTTGCAGTCCAATGGAGTTGGGACCTAGTCAGCTGTACACCGATGCTTTGCATACTGAACTTTCGAAGGATTTCCGTGTCTGGTACTTGATCACGCCAACGTACTCCCATGTGGTTTCTTAAGCTCCGAAAGTGGAAAGAGTTAAGCTGTTGCGCGCGTCTCACATAGACAGTCTAGGATTCATTTTTTCATTCATTTTCCTTTAGAGCTGAAGTTAGTGCATAGGGCAGACGTTAAATCTCTCCAATTAAGTATGTTCAAAGCTAATCTGTGCAGTTCGTGAATAGTATGAATATTGATTGTTTTACTTTCTCTAAGTTGTGTCCTTTTGAGTGTTTTTTTATTTGGTCTACCGCTGGCTCTTTTGACTGTAGGTATCCATTCAAGAGATTGGTGGTGTATTCTGTTGGTGTCTGCACGTAGGACATGCCCGATTTAGGACCAACGGCATTTTCTGATAACATCTGTGATGAAATGTTGATGTATCTCTTCTCTGATTTTATCATTCGATTTGAATTCATTCCAATGGGTGTTAATTATCCTATGAAGACATTTGTTCTCGAAACTCAGTACCTTCTTTTCTGAAGATAAAGAGTTTTTCCAGCTCTCACATCCATATGATAGTACCGGAATAACGCAGGAATTAAATAAGCGCATTTTCGTGCGTGTGCTGATTGACTTTGACCTCCAGATATTAGACAGTCTGTTAAATGCACTTGATGCTAGTGAAATGCGAGTTGTCATGACATCATCGTCGAGTGTTAACTTGCTTACTAAATAATAGAATGTTTGTAATTTTTCAAGTTGTTGTCCAATTAAAGTAATTGCGTTATGTGAATTGGTAAAGTCCATAGTTTTCGTTTTTGCTGAATTGATTTAGAGAACTATTTGTTCTGAGATGAGTTTTAATCTATCAGTTTTTGTTTGTGCATCTTGATGGTTTTCACTCAATAGTGCAAGATTATCGGCAAAATCCAGGTCTTCTAATGTTGTTTTATTTATCCATTTGATTCCTAAATTTGTGTTGGATGTGCTTTTCCTTATAGCCCAGTCAATTGCGATATTGAATAGTAATGGTGACATAGGGCAGCCTTGTTTAACACCAGTAATCACAGGGAACCATTCTTAATTACCTGTTTCTGTTCGAACACAGAATTTTACTTTTGCATAGAATCATTATATCACATTTATATATTTGTTTTGTAATCGGTATATTTTTTAAATTTCAAAAAGTGATGGTTGATGGATGCTGTCGAAGACTTTTTGTAAATCAATGAAATTTATTATTAGATTCGATCTAAATTCTAGACATTCTTCAATTATTGTTCTAAGAGTGAATATATGGTCGAAGCAGTAACTGGTCTGGTCTAAAGCCTGACTGCTCTTCTTTATATCTTTTGTCTAAGAATGACTTTAATCTTGCAAGCGTCATATTACAAATAATTTTATCAGGATTCTCCTTCAGTTATCACAGTTTGTTAGGTCTCCATGTTTTGGTACTTTGATAATGATACCATTTTTCCATTGTTGGGATGGGCATTCTTTTTTCCAGATCATATTAAAAATATCCAGTAAAAAGGACAAGGTATTAGGACAAGTATTAGGTCCAGGAAAACGCAGTATAAAACAATGGTGGTAGAACAACTGCGCGGTAAACTTCCACATTAGTTGTCAAACTAAGACAAACCTTAATCCCAGACATTGGTACGAAGGCTCCCAAAAGCAGCACTGTCTCGAGCAATACGCAGGGCAACATTCTCGTAAATTGTCCTGCTTGTGATAGGTTACTGCCGAGATATACAAACTTATTGACAGTATTGAGTTTTTGTCTTGTTACAGTGACGACTGGTTCTGTGTATGGGGACACCTGGCGCTGGTTGATACATTCCAAAAGTTGTAGCTGTGCTGATGGTGAGACCGAACGCATAACAGGCTAAAAAGAAAGAGGTCAATTCTGTCCTGTGTGTCTTTCAGACTGGTAGTGTTAAGTGCACAATCGTCGTTGGACAAGAGGTCGCGAACAATGTCTGTCATAGTTTTGGTCGTGGTCTTCAATTTACTAAGATTGAACCGCCCTCTATTAGATCGATAGCGAAAGCAAATTTCTCGACGGTTATTCTGGAAAGCAGCATTTACCATGACAGGGAACATAATGCTGAGGAACGTCGGAGCCAGGACGCAACCTTGTTTGACACCGTTAGTTACTGGAAGCGGGATTGAGTGTGCGCCGTCATCTTGGACACAGGCTGTCATACCATCATGAAATTGGCGAACCATGTTGGTGAAGTTTTCGGTATAACTAAATTTGGTCATGATCTTTCACAGTCCTTCGCGATTAACAGTGTCGAATGCCTTAGTTATGTCGACAAATGTGATGTAGAGACCAATGTTTCGTTCGCGACACACTTCCTGTAGTCTGGTAGTGAATATAGTGTTATCTGTACTTCTGCCCGTCAGAAGCCGCATCACATTGGGTCTCTGGGAGGAGAGCTGTCACAAAATGTGCTTGCAGTCTGTTTAGCAAGACCCTAGGTATAGAGAGCAGGGATATGCCTCGTTGGTTGCCGCAAGCTAGGTGATTTCCTTTTCTCTTGTATAGATATATGATGGAAACATCTTTAAATTTGATGGCATCGTTTCCAGTTTCAGCATCGTCTGGAAGAGCTCTGTGAGTTTAGCAGTCACAGCAAGGACACTGACGGCGTAAACTTCGGCTGTAATGGAGTTCTGACCTGGCGCTTTTTGTACGGACACATTTGAGTTTGCTATCTCCACCTCCTCAATGCAAGGGGATACGATAATGAATGATTGATTCGTATTTAAGTGATGCGCGCAATAGCTTCCTCGCTAATGTTGGAGGAGTAGTTTAGTTTATTTTAAAATGTACAGCTCAGCGTTTGAGAATTTACTATCAGTGATGGTATAAATACATTCCCTATACATACTGTGTAAGACTCGTAATGACTCAGTGTGTTATCTTGTGAGTCACATCCAATATTGACATGTCTCGTAGATTATATTTCTTATAGCACAACAATAACAATATCGTTTGGAAAGACGGAAAGCTGTCTACTACAAATATAGTTTCTGTAACAGACATTTTTTTCTATCACAATTTCTCAATCATGTCTACACTCTGACCAGATAATTTTATACGGCACTGTCAATGTTTTCACTTCTCCACTAATTGTATATCAATCACACAAGAATACCACTCCCCCACCTATAGTCATCTTGTTTCTCTCCTCCCAAAAGGTATATTCTCACTAAAAGTTAATTTTTCTTCTTTTCTTCTGGTAGCTGTCTACAAATTAGTGATATAATTACAGTCTCTTATCTCTATAACAAGATGTTTTATTTTTGTGTAATAATTTCATAGTTTTGTGGTCATAAAACAAACATCGGTTTCTTACTTTTTTCTTCTGTTATACAGTTTCATGGATCACGGAGAGATGTGTTCAAGTGAAATAGTTTCATGAATGTCGGAGAGAAGTGGTCAAATAAAATAGTTCGATGGATGACGGAAAGATGTGGGTGAGGAAGTGAACATTGAATGTCTGTCCTTTCGTGACAAATTTCAGTCACGGAAATGCTAGGTATGCAATCATTGAAGATAAGTCAACACGTCTGACGGAAGAATGATCTGATAGTTGACACAGACGTATATGTTACACTCCTGGCAGGACGTGATGATACTGTGATACTGTCATATTCGATATTACCTACATTCGGTGTCAAACATGCATTCATAAACCCACCTAACACAAGCGTGTCTCTGAGAAAGAAAACATTATGTGAGTCAGTATCAGATTGATTACTCTGCATATTAGTGTCACCTCGATTATATCGTGGTTTACAGTTTGTCTGAGATGGTTGAGCATTTCGAGAATATGAAATCCAATTCCACCCTAACCTTTCTTAGTTGCCTCTTAAAACATGAATAGCAGGTCACGTTACTGCTATTCATCACTTCCTTTATGGATCTCGGCAACAGAGGCGGCATGACCTGTAACAAAAATATACTCTTTTAGAAGGATGCGTCTTCGCAACACATTGCACTCCCCTAAGCAATGGTTTATTCTTGATGTAGAAGAAGGCTCTTAAGTCGAAACTTCTGCAGTGCCCTAACCTTTACTCCCCGGCCTAGATACCATAGCACACATTAATGAAAACATGGCGAAATCTTGATCATTCTCTGAATGATTCCATACGTTGTTCTCTTTTCTATAGCGATGTCTATAAGTAACGTCTACAAATGGCATGCAAATTTTGACAGCCGCCCACACATTGTCAAGAATTCAGGAAATAAACCTCCACCCCCACACCATTTGCTGAATGTTTTCCTTATATTTAGAACAAAATTCCAGATTCAAATATCATAATTTGTTTATTTAAAAAAAAAATATTGTTGACGTGAACGTGTGTGAAACCTTCTCCGTTCTCTTGTCAGTAAGTGTCAATAGTTTTTGGTGACGTAATTTATTGACCGGCACAATCTCAGTAAATTACATTGAAAACACATCATAAACACAACATTAGTTTGTCAACATAGAATAATCACATCATAAACACAACATTAGTTTGTCAACATAAAAAAAACACATCATAATCACACATTAGTGTGTCAGAAACTTAAAAACAGAAAGTGGTAAAGACCAACAGTAGACAATGTTCGTAAGCTGGAGAAGGTCAATTGTCTGATTCGATTACACAATATAGAGGCACGTGCAAAATAAGTACAAAACAAAATGTGCATTTACAACTGAGGTTTATTTTTATATCAAATACAGAAAGTGAAAAATGACAGCTGGAAAAAGAAACGAGAACGGTGCTGAAAGAGTGAAATACAAAAATGGGTATTACGTACGTATCTTGTGAAAAAGACCGTATTAATTGTTTTGCCATGTTATGAGAAAGTCAGGTTTGGGGAACAAAGTTACAACAGTGAGACTTTTGTCGAAACGTCAACCGTTTTCTCCATTATTTTATTACATTTGTTATTATCATCTTTTTATTATCACTTTATGCATATGGTGTATTGTCTATTGTCTGTCCCCAGGTGAATAATGGTTGATAGTATCCACACTTGCCGTTACAGCTTGAGGTGGGAGCTTCATCTGTCGCTCCAAGGCCAGATGTGTCGCCTTGGCATTAATTCAACGTTTGTTGAATGTTATCTGACGTTTTCTATCCACTGTTTTTGTGGTCTAACTTTGGCTTTAAGCTCGGATATTTTTTTGCTATATGTTCTTATTGGTATAACGTTTTAGTTCATTCTCATAAGATGACCAAACTATTTTACTTGCTGTGTTTCAATATGTTCAATACATGATATTATACCAACTCTTTTCCTACTCTCTTCATTTCTTTTAGTTTAGTAACCATTGCAATTTTTCTCAGACACTAATTTCACATGTAACGATTTTCCTCTGTTACGAGATTGTTAACGACCGTGTCTGACATTGGTAGCAGAATGTTGGTATACAAATTGTAGATATTTTTTATTTTTATTTCCATCTTGATATGTGAGTATAGAAATAAGGATAAAACTGGTAAGTCACTCTATTTGCTTTCTGATACCATGTTTCTATTTCTCTGTCTAGTCTTCCATTTTCGTAATAGGATGGATCTTCGATATTTAAATTCTTTGGCTTTTTTTTTTAACCTTTGTGTTATCTATAGTTATGTATCCATTTGTGTTACAGAATTGCTAATTTTTAAAACGTCGCTTGTTTGTACGTTAATTTTCATGTTGTACTTCTTACATATTAATAACAATACATTAATGTGATTTGTCAAATTTTCCTCATCTTCAAATATTTGACTTTGATCGTCCTGAAATATTAGTTCGTTGATTTCATTATTAACTTTCTCATCATGTTTATTTGCAACGCGTTTCTCTTTGTTGGTACGAGCTTGTTTAACATCCTTGTCCTACTAATGCTCGTGTTTCAAACGATTCAGTGAATCCAACTTTTGTTCTTACAGAGCTGTGACATTTTATAGGTATAAAGATGTTATATTATCTGACATATTTCCTCTGATGTTATATTCTCTAACAGCTGTCCTCTGATGTTATATTATCTAACAACTGTCCTCCGATGTTATATTATCTAACAACTGTCCTCTGATGTTATGTTATCTAATAGCTGTCCTCTGATGTTATGTTATATAACAACTGTCCTCTGATGTTATGTTATCTAACAAATGTCCTCTGATGTTATGTTCTCTAATAGCTGGCCTCTGATGTTATATTATCTAACAACTGTCCTCTGTTTTTATATTATCTAACAACTGTCCTCTGATGTTATGTTATCTAATAGCTGTCCTCTGATGTTATATTATCTAACAACTGTCCTGATTTTATATTATTTAACAACTGTCCTCTGATGTTATGTTATCTAATAGCTGTCCTCTGAGGTTATAATTGTTATGTTCGGTATTTGTGAAGCATATTTATTTATGCACTGTTATTGTTATAGTTACAACAGGAAAGCTTCACGGCAAGGGAGGCAGAGTACATAAACTATTAAATAGTTTAACATCGTGGCCTGGCGAAAATGCAAGAATGATCCTGATCCAGAGTGTGGGAGATATAGAACTGTGATGGTCTAAGCCGGCGTTCAAGGCACGTGATGATGTTAATTTGAAGTTAAAATAATATTATTATAATGTATAAAACACTAAAAGTCTGTGTGTGTGTGTGTTTTATGTCATTATTGTGTTCTGTTCTGTGTGTCCTAAATGTGATGTGAGCTATGTGTCATAATTGTGTTGTGTGCTGTATGTCAAGTGGTGTGTGAAATACTATATTGTCATGATTGTGTTGTGCGTCAAGTTATGTATGCCATGATTGTGTTTTGTGTCATGATTGAATTGTACATTATATTATTATTTGTTGGTGTTGCTGTTGCAGTTTGTGTTGTTGTTATTAGTTGCAATGTTCATATGATCATGTTTTAAACCTATCACATCGTGGCTTATTGTTGCAGTTTGTGTTGTTGTTATTAGTTGCAATGTTCATATGATCATGTTTTAAACCTATCACATCTTGGCTTGTTGTTGTTGCAGTTTGTGTTGTTGTTATTAGTTGCAATGTTCATATGATCATGTTTTAAACCTATCACATCTTGGCTTGTTGTTGTTGTTGCAGTTTGTGTTGTTGTTATTAGTTGCAATGTTCATATGATCATGTTTTAAACCTATCACATCTTGGCTTGTTGTTGTTGTTACAGTTTGTGTTGTTGTTATTAGTTTCAATGTTCATATGATCATGTTTTAAACCTATCACATCTTGGCTTGATGTAACATTATCTACCATCATCATCACATTTGTAAACGTTTGCTTTTTCAACTCAAAACTATTGGTAGAATGCCTTTTGTCTGAGACGCTCTGCAGCCTCGCTATAATAAACAGTATATCTATAATACACAAGGTCTACGATCACTGAATCAGCGTTTCTAAAATCATAGCCATCTGTGGATTGAAACACAAAAAAACAGGTACTACTTATTTTGTTATTCAATAACATTCTTATTTGCTCATGCATGCATTAAAAAAAATATGGTCTACAGTTACAATTAGGAAATAATCTTCTGTTCTGACTATCACTTTATTGGTCACTGTTTAACACCCCTGTAACGTTTAGAAGTACGAAACAATCTTCTGTTTTGGCTCTGACTTTCGATTTTTAAGTTCCAGCTTACCCATGTGAAGGGGAGGTAACACTTAGGATCTGAAGCATATGCTTATCTTATACATACCAGTTGACACAACAGACTTGTGTACCTGTGTCACTAGCAATATAGTGAAATAGTTGTATTAGTGTTACCTTTTTGTAGTAGAATTGGTTGTAGTAGTAATAGAAGTTGTTGTTATTGTTGTAGTAATTGTAGTATTAGTTGTAGTAGCAGGATTAGATGTACTAGTAGTAGTAGTTGTATTAGTAGTAGAATTCCTAGTAACATTAACATTACTAGTATTAGTCGTAATAGTAGTAGTGATGGAGTAGTAGTAGTAATAGTAGTATATGTTGTAGTATTACAAGTAGTATTAGTAGTAGTATTAGTATTAGTATTAGTAGTAGTATTAGTATAAGTATTAGTAGTAGTAGCAGTAGTAGTAGTTAGTAGTATCAGTAGTAGTATTCATAGTAGTACTAGTAGTATTAGTAGTAGTATTAGTAGTAGTATTCGTAGTAGTAATAGTAGTAGTATTAGTAGTAGTATTAGCAGTAGTATTAGTAGTAGTATTAGTAGTAGTAGTATTAGTAGTAATATTTGTAGTAATATTAGCAGTAGTATTAGCAGTAGTATTAGTAGTAGTAGTAGTAGTAGTAGTAGTAGTAGTATTAATAGTAGTATTAGTAGTAGTAGTATTATTATTAGTAGTAGTAGTATTAGTAGTAGCCTTAATAGTAGTATTAGTAGTAATATTAGAAGTAGTAGTATTAGTAGTAGTATTAGCAGTAGTATTAGTAGTATTAGTAGTAGCAGTAGTATTAGTAGTGGTATTAGTTGTAGTAGTTGTAGTATTAGAAGTAGTATTAGTAGTAGTAGTAGTAGTATTATTAGTAGTAGTATTAGTATAATCAGTAGTATTACTATAAGTATTAGTAGTAGTAGTAGTAGTAGTTAGTAGTATCAGTAGTATTAGTAGTAGTATTAGTAGTAGTATGAATAGTAGTATTAGTAGTAGTATTAGTAGTATTATTAGTAGTAGTATTAGTGGTAGTATTAGCAGTAGTATTAGTAGTAGTAGTAGTAGTATTAGTAGTAATATGTGTAGTAGTATTAGCAGTAGTATTAGTGGTAGTAGTAGTAGTAGTATTAATGGTAGTATTAGTAGTAGTATTATTATTAGTAGTAGTAGTAGTATTAGTAGTAGCCTTAATAGTAGTATTAGTAGTAGTATTAGAAGTATTAGTAGTAGTATTAGTAGTAGTATTAGCAGTAGTATTAGTAGCAGTAGTAGTAGTAGTTAGTATTAGTAGTAGTAGTAGCAGTATTAGAAGTAGTATTAATAATTGTAGTATTAGTAGTAGTATTAGTAGTAGTATTAGTAGTATTATTAGTTGTAGTATTAGTAGTAGTATTAGTAGTAGTATTAGTAGTAGTAGTAGTATTAGTAGTAGTAGTAGTAGTAGTAATAGTATTGTTATTATTATTAGTAGTAGTATTATTAGTAGTATTAGTAGTATTAGTAGTAGTATTAGTAGTAGTATTAGCAGTAGTAATAGTAGTAGCATTAGCAGTAGCATTAGTTGTAGCAATAGTATTAGTATTAGTAGTAGTATTATAGTTTCTGTACATCAAGCTGTAATGCACAGATTGCAATAATGATTGACATGATGGTGGATGATAACGAATGAAACAGTGAAGGTAGAATATGTTCTCTTCTTCTTCTGGATCTATCCTCAAACGCATTCAGACTTCCAGAATATAATCCAGAGACTGGAATGCGCTGTCAATCATGAGTTACCGTTTATCTGCAATGTCTGCAGCTTTCGTTCTGACACATCCGAATTCGTTATGACGTGAGAGTTACTTTGATCCTACATGGGAAATGACAAAACATGTTATCCCTTAAGCTTCCTTCATTACTCACCCCGTACAACGTTTCTGAGAGGTAACAATATCAATAATCGTTGCATCTTTGTTGGTCGAGGTAACAATATCAATATTCGTTGCATATTTGTTGGTCGAGGTAACAATATCAATATTCGTTGCATCTTTGTTGGTCGAGGTAACAATATCAATATTCGTTGCACCTTTGCTGGTCGAGGTAACAATATCAATAGCTCCTGTACCTCTGGTGGTCGCGGTAACAATATCAATATTCGTTGCACCTTTATTGGACTCGTAACAAAAAGCCGAAGGTTTTATCTATGTGTAATCACAGACGTCAGTGGGAAATTTAAAACGTTATTTTCACAAAATGTGATTTTCACAAATGTGCTCAAAGTGTGACATGCAAGTAAACCGATTTTACACATCTCACTTACCTTCAGAGTTAATTGCATTTACGAACGTCTTCTGACTACTGTGGCATTGGTTGTAGATGGTCGGATAATTATGTTTAATGTCCTCAATTTCATTAGTTGTAAGTGGTCTAGATATGCCATCCACGTTGATAGAAAATGAGTGCCAAATACGTCTGCCCTATCGAATATTGAAACATTTGTTTTGTTTTTTAAAATGAAAGCATGCAGTTTGTAATTTAATTTTATTTAAAAATCATTATTACAAAATCTATATACTGTCTATAACATTGTACCGTTGTTCACATGTGACATAACATTACACCGTTGTTCACATGTGACATAACATTACACTGTTGTTCACATGTGACATAACATTGTACCGTTGTTCACATCTGAGAGTTTCATAGAAGATAAAGAATGTCAGATATATCATCACGACAGATGTGTCAGTAAAGCTGATGGAAGAATGATGAACTAGTTCAAACAGAGAAATGTGTGTTTATGTGTTCAATATAGAAAAGAACACGATCTTGACAACACCACACAGTGAGAGAACAGTTTCTGATGGAAGAGTACATGTAGGAGGAAACACGATTGCATTCTTGCACGAGGAAATGCAACCTAATACCAAATGTTCTGGCAGGGAATATCAGACCCTTAGACGTGGTTCGCAGCTGGTCGAATATATGAGCACCGAAAGGAGGACATAGCACTGCTCTTATGATTCGGCAGATCATGCAATATGCCTTGTGCAAATGTATTGGTGAAAGTTCCCTTAAGAGTTAACAAGACAATAAGAGAGAGATGGGAACGTGCTGCTATCGACAACACATGGTTTCTGTTATCCATCCTGAGCATTGTGATATTGTGAAGTATACTTCATCCCTGGACGTAATGGATCTCGGAATAAAATTGGGAGATGCCGAGGAGAACTCTCTGTGATTCGGATTGGTCTTGTGAATCACATCCATCATCGCTATAAATATTAGATTACATTCCATATATAACAATAATAATACTATCATCTGGAGAGACGGAAAGCTGCTTCCTACTAATTCTACTTCGTCCTCTTCTTCGCTCAGAAAGTTTTTCGGCTTTGCATGATCTTCAGTCCAATCGCCATGCTTAAGATTCCAGTCTTCTCCAGGTCAGAACGGCGGCCCAAATATTTTTGCCTTAGCCCAATCCACTGTGTTTATGTCTACTACTACTATATGTTAATTTGAAGCAGAGGTGACCAAATACAAACATGGGCAGACAACTTCATAGACTAAACTGGTAAAGATTTTACGACATTCATCCGCATCGCTAAAGATATAAATCGTTGGAGAACTCTTGTGTGTTAACGCATTCGTTGAAGTGTCCCACCATCATTACAGGTTATAGGTCTATGGATGGAAGCACAGTCTAATGTGTTATATTTCATTCACTAATTCATAAACATGGTTGGAAGTGACTCACACCTAACACATACATATCACATATGTTAGATCGCATACATATTTTTAGGCATGCAACCTTCGAATCCCAAATGACGCTAAAATATTGTTATTTATTTTTCAGTCCATAGATGATATGGATTTTGCACATCGGTGTGTTCTTGTGATCTTTTAGGACCATTGCACATATACGTAGTCAAATGTTAGATTTAAGTACCATTTTATTAATAGTCAAATCTTCATAATAGATAAAGACATTGTATGTGTTGACGTGTATGTACACTCGTAATCGTGACATCAATATGTGACAGTCGGTCGTGCCGTTGGTCAGCGTTTGATGCTAGGGTTAGTGGACTGAACTCGAAATTTTATATATATACATATACATATATATTATATATATTGACTATATATGTTATTCATCTTTCCGAATCTGATGATTCCAAGATTTTGTTGATAAATCTTGACCATCTATTACAACATTTCAGGTTTTCCATGATAACATTTGGATAATTGGATATTTCACGTTTATGTATACAGTATATGTAAACAGAAATAACAAAAGCATATTCATGTTTCTATAGTTGTATGATAAACGTTCATCTATTATGTATTTTTGTGGTGCAGGTAAAGGAGAATATTCTTTTTTTTAAAAAAAACTGAATATAGAAATAAATTAATGTTGTATCAATACTGAATATTTCATTTGAAAAAACGACTCAAGTCAGAAACATATATCGTGTAAAAATACCATGGTAGGAGAAGTTTTAATATACCATGGATGGAGGAGTTTTAAAAAGCCATGATTAGAGAAGTTATAAATGCCATGACTAGATAAGTTATAAATGCCATGACTAGATAAATTATAAATGCCATGATTAGATAAGTTATAAATGCCATGATTAGGTAAGTTATAAAAGCCATGATTAGATAAGTTATAAATGCCATGGCACAAGAGGTTTAGCTCCACCTCTACGCTAGTAGTCGTCTTTCAATTAGAGCACATCTTCAACACACTTCTTCCAAAACTGAATGTATATTTGTGAGTGCGAATCCCGTGTCAGAACGTTATGTTCTATTCAGGAACTTGAAGTTTGAACTTAGCCCAGACAAAGTCTATCGGGTTACGGTGTGTCTGTTATGGAGGAAGTTGCAGAGCGGTATGGTTCAATGATTTTGTTAATATGATACATCTGTGTCTTATTTGTCTTGCTCACAAGCTGACACAAGTGAGGCTTCAAATATATCTCTGTGAGACTGATATTTTCCTTAATAAACAATGTCCTAATTTTAACTTCTGTTTTTGACGAGCGGATAGAGTGGTCGTGTAGTTGATAGCGAGCATGCTTACTATCCCCGGGTTACAGCGTGGCATGTTCGAAACGAGTCCAAGGAACGAAATAAAAATTGTCCAGCTCGTGATTTTAAGCTAGGCATTAGATCCCCTGTGAGTAGAACACTCCTTCATTTGGCATTGAACTAAGCCAAAAGCTGAAGTCTTCTGGGTATGAAAGAAATCTAAAAAAAAATAATCACTCGCTAATCACTCGCAATTACTTGGGTTCTCAAACAAACAAGCTTGACACGAACGCTCATCCAGTCTAGGGATAAATGTTCCAGTGTTTGGTAACAACCCTAAACAGGAAGCAGGTGGCTGGAGTAACACCGGGCAAATGTCAAGATAAACAAAAATAGGTAGATGTGTTACCAAAATAAAACATAACACAACTTAACAACGAGATACAGGGACAGACGACGTTTCGACTATTAGGACTTCATCAGAACAAACGAAAGACAACGGTACAACGAATCTTACATGGAAACAAACGTGGTTGATAGGGAGGAAAGAGGAGGAGAGATAGTGAATAGATAGTGGAGGAAGTAAATAATGAGCGGCATATTGGGGAGGAAGAGAGTATGGAAAGAAGAAGTGAGGAGAGAAAGTGCACGGAAGGAGGTGAGGAGCGAAAATGGATAGGGTGTGGTAGCAAGTAAAATAGATAAGGTTAAATTAAGATACTTACCTCAAAAGTGGCAACACGCAATGAATATAACGAATAGATAGCAGAGGAAGCAGAGATAGAGCAGCCTAGCATGGAGGAAGAGCTCAAGCTAGCCAGTTCTCAACGTATCAGATAATTTTTTCTTTCTTTTTTTTTTACATATTATCACCTATATTTTACTCTCACTTGCATACATCATTGTATTATCACTGTATTTTCTTCCCACCATTATCTACTCCTACGTATAGTTTCTCTCCACTGCCCATATCTGCTCGGTCGTTTCTTTCTTTTCTCCATTTTTTCTTTTTTTTTCTCTTTTTTCTTTTTCATCTCCATCTCTCTCTCTCCCTCATCTGATCTCTCGTACCATCCTCTTTTGCGTTTCCACCACGACTGTATGCTAATACTCATTGCCTGTTGCCATTTTTAAGGTATATATCTTAATTTATCCTCATTTATCTTATTTTACTTGCTATTACACTTTAACTATTTTCCCTCCTCATCTCATTCTGTGCACTTTCCCCTCCTCACTTCTTACCATACCCTCTTCCTCCCTGCTAGGATGCGCTATCTCTGCTTCCTCTGCTAACTATTCGTTATACTCATTGCGTGTTGCCACTTTTGAGGTAATTATCTTAATTTAACCTTATCTATTTTACTTGCTACCACACCCTATCCATTTTCGCTCCTCACCTCCTTCGGTGCACTTTCTCTCCTCACTTCTTCTCCCCATACTCTCTTCCTCCTCAATATGCCGCTCCCTATTTACTTCTTCCACTATCTATTCACTATCTCTCCTCCTCTTTCCTCCCTATCAACCACGTTTGTTTCCATGTAAGATTCGTTGTACCGTTGTCTTTCGTTTGTCCTGATGAAGGCTTAATAGTCGAAACGTCGTCTGTCCATTTATCCGGTTGTTAGGTTGTGTTATGTTTTATTTTGGTAACACATCTACCTATTTTTGTTTATCTTGACGCTCATCCTGTCTACCCAGCTGTAATTTTGTATCCGCCGCATGAGTTAGGGGAGATAGAGAAAGCGAAAAACTGGAACAGACCAGCGCACCAAATAGTTTCTGTGGTTTAATACATGAAGCGTTATCTTCATCCCAGTCGATAAGTTGATATCATGTGACCTACTTTTACCTTTACTATGTGACGCAGATGGTAAGTTGCTTTTCTGGGACACTGTATTATGATATGATGCATTGTCCATTTCTAGACATGACTGTCCTTTCAGAATTGTGATAGAATGCATTGTCCATTTCTAGACATGACTGTCCTTCCAGATAAAATTTGTCAATTTCTAGACATGACTGTCCTTTCAGAATTGTGAAAGGATCATTGTCCCTTTCTAGACATGACTGTTCTTTCAGAATTGGAAGAAGACTGTCCTCCCTTCAGTGCATGAAATTCTGCCTATTCATTTCTATGTGGTAATCTGCATCTTCTGTACATTTCAATGTGGTAGTCCGTATAGTCTGTACATTTCAATGTAGTAGTTTGTATCTTCTGTACATTTCAATGTGGTAGTTTTTATCTTCTGTACATTTCAATGTGGTAGTTTGTATCTTCTGTACATTTCAATGTGGTAGTTTGTATCTTCTGTACATTTCAATGTGGTAGTTTGTATCTTCTGTACATTTCAATGTGGTAGTTTGTATCTTCTGTACATTTCAATGTGGTAGTTTGTATCTTCTGTACATTTCAATGTGGTAGTTTGTATCTTCTGTACATTTCAATGTGGTAGTTTGTGTCTTCTGTACATTTCAATGTGGTAGTTTGTATCTTCTGTACATTTCAATGTGGTAGTCTGTATCTTATGTACATTTCAATGTGGTAGTTTGTATCTTCTGTACATTTCAATGTGGTAGTTTGTATCTTCTGTACATTTCAATGTGGTAGTTTGTGTCTTCTGTACATTTCAATGTGGTAGTTTGTATCTTCTGTACATTTCAATGTGGTAGTCTGTATCTTATGTACATTTCAATGTGGTAGTTTGCATCTTATGTACATTTCAATGTGGTAGGTTGCATCTTCTGTACATTTCAATGTGGTAGTTTGAATCTTCTGTACATTTCAATGTAATAGTTTGCATCTTATGTACATTTCAATGTGGTAGTTTGCATCTTCTGTACATTTCAATGTGTTAGTTTGCATCTTATGTACATTTCAATGTGGTAGTTTGCATCTTCTGTAAATTTCAATGTGGTAGTTTGCATCTTCTGTACATTTCAATGTGGTAGTTTGCATCTTCTGTACATTTCAATGTGGTAGTTTGCATCTTCTGTACATTTCAATGTGGTAGTCGTTATAATCTACATATTTCAATGTAGTCCACTTATACATGCTAATGTGGTAGTCCGTAAAATATGAACATTTTAATGTGGTAGTCCGTAATGTCTGTGAATTTTAAAGTGGTAGTCAGTACAGTCTCCATATTTCAATGTGGTCCGTCTATACATGTTATTGTGGTAATCCGAACAATATGTGCATTTAAATGTGGTTGGCTGTACCGTCTGTACATTTCAATGTGGTATTCCGTACGGTGTGTACATTTCGCTTGGTATATAACTCCTGCGTCTAAGATGGTCATTGCTACTGCTTCCTGGATACGTAAGTATAATCGTGACAGACCGACACTTATAGAAGACCTGTTCGATAACCTAACTTTGGACAACCATTCGTTATATGTTTTGATTATTGTTTGACATACAATTGGTTACTATTTATATACGTGGAATCGCAGACCAAAAATAGACAACGCGATTTAAAATATATAAATAGTCAAACAATAATTAAAACAAGTAACGAATGGGGGGCTGCTACTTAATTTAACAAACCTGTCTTCTATAACTGCTGACTGTTCCGATACACTACGCTTATCACTGTTTCTTGGAATTGTATTGCCAGTTCCTCGTCCCCTGACTGCCATTTCCTTAGCATAGGTGTCTGAAGACACACTGGGAATGGTATGGAAAGGGCAGTGAATGGGTGGAGGTAGACACTGAGAAGAAATTACTGACTAAAGTAATAATACAACAAGATAAAGCGTGTCGAAAATGGACGGCAGTCAGGGCTCAGGATACAGTGCAAGAACTCGCTCAAGTACACTCGAAACCACAAGACATAATTATATACACAGATGGATCTGTTAGAAGAAACACAAATAAAAGCGGTTGGGCTTTTGTTGCCTACAGAAATGGCGTGAAGTTGGTTGAGAAATCGTCAGCATATTCTACTGTCACATCGAGCATGAGGATGGAGATAGAGGGAGTTACAGCAGCTCTTAATTGGTTGATAACTGATACATCAATACACGCGGTAATACTCACAGACTCCCAAAGCATGTTGCACAAGATAGAAAAGTTCATGCTAAGAAAAGAATGGTGGAACTTATTGAACAACTCAGTTGTCCAAAGCATTACATGGATATACTGCCCTGGTCATGCTGGGGTTAGAAGAAACGAGAGAGCCGACTTACTGGCAGGCAATGCGGTGATAAACGGCACATTGCTGAGAAGAGATAAAGCAGATTTAATAAAGGCAGTAATCAATTCATTTCAAGATTCAGATGATGTCAATGAGGTTGAGAACGTACACATACAGAAAATGTTAGAAATGGGAGTATTCGGAGGTGAGGGGAGGAAAAGTAAATTTTTTTGGAAAGTCCCGAAGATCACACAATCAACATCTGACCAAAACTATGAGTCTACATACACTGGGATGGTTGCTAGAGCGGAGGACGGAGTACTTATGGGAATGTCCCGCGTGCTGTGAAGCCAGTTTCTAATCAAGAATCAAGATGAAGAATCAAGAATCAGTCCGTTTGTCTTTAAATCTCAAGTTAACTGTGAACTAAACTACACTGTCACACTTATGAAGATTATTGTGTTCCTGTCTCTACTGTGTCGATTTGGTAAATCTGGAAATCGGGAATTGTAATTTCGTGTGCGCATTTCAGTGGCTAAGTAGCTAATTTTAGAACAAGATGGCTGTTTATATTGTTATAGAAGTTTTATTGTGTACAATTGCATAATAATAATGATGTTCGCCTGTGTGCTGCCGGGGCCCGAAAGGGGAGTAAAGAATAGTAACACAGTTTACCTTTCACGCATATTGTAAAAGGCGACTAAGGAGATTATGGAATGGAGTTGGCTGTCCCATCCCATATAGTGTCAGTGACCGAAAACGATGCTGAAGTCGGATGTGTTTGGCCGAGAGGCGCAGATATCGCAGAAATGCTGTAAACCATGACACAACCCATTCGTTCTCCTGACTACATCCTGCTAATCTGCAGGAGTTTGAGAAAGAACGCAGAAGAAGAAGAAGAAGAATGAAGTTGATAATAATGATGATAATGATGATGATAGTGATGATCTGTAACCGTGAGATGATTCTCACTTCATCTTACGAGAACAGATGATGATATTAGTGATAATGATGATAGTGGTGAAGATGTACATAGTGATGATGTTGGTGATGTTAACGATAATGAATTGTAACTTACAGTTATTCCTCGCAAATATGATTCCATCGAATCTAAAGAGTGGGTACCGAGTTCGTATGTAATCAAACATGGAACAAGCGGCTTGTCAATTATGACAGCCTGAATCTGAAATGTATTGAAAAAAATATATTGTATGAAATAGTAATTCTAAAAGTGAATAACTGTATTGCAAGCACATGTTACAGAGATCTGTGACACATTAATCCTCAGATATAACTCGAATAAAATATCTCAAGTAAACAATATCCAAAACAATATAAATCCACACATAATATCTCCACAAAAAATGTATCCACACAAAATGTCACCAAATACCATAACTCCACACAAAATGTATCCACACAAAATATCTCCAGATACAATATATCAACACAAAATGTATCCATACAAAAATAATCCACATAAAATATCTCCACACAAAATGTATCCACACAAAATATCTCCAGATACAATATATCAACACAAAATGTATCCATACAAAAATAATCCACATAAAATATCTCCACACAAAATGTATCCACACAAAATATCTCCAGATACAATATATCAACACAAAATGTATCCATACAAAAATAATCCACATAAAATATCTCCACACAAAATGTATCCACACAAAATATCTCCAGATACAATATATCAACACAAAATGTATCCATACAAAAATAATCCACATAAAATATCTCCACACAAAATGTATACACACAAAATATCTCCAGATACAATATATCAACACAAAATGTATCCATACAAAAATAATCCACATAAAATATCTCCACACAAAATGTATCCACACAAAATATCTCCAGGTACCATATCTCTACACAAACTATTACAATAAAAAAAAAAAACATCTCTATTGTGAAAAATGTTCACAGCTCGAGTTTCAAATTTAAGTTTTTTTGTTCAAGATCAAGGTATACACGAAAGTCGGAGATGTCAGACGCTTATTGCTTAGTGATGAAAAAACATAGTGAAACATAAGATAGGATGTTTACTTTCACAAATTCACATCTTCCTTTTTTACATGTGCTTTACTCATTACTTTCTCTCTCATCTCCATCTCTTCCTTCCATTATCTCAATACCACATTTCTGTCTATGTGTAGTATGTGTGCTGGCTTTAGTCCAAATGAAGTCTTTATATCCGAAACGCTGTCTTTATGTCGTGTTTCCAGTGTGTACACTTATTTATTGGTAACACATATATCTATTCCTATGTATAATTATCTTTGCCTTGTGTTGCCACATCTCTCGATATTCCAGTGTGTCGAGTTGTTTCCTAATACTGGTGATTTATTTCTGATATAAAAACTTGCCGTATTTCTAAACCCCGTGTGTGTGTTCAACTATCATGATCAAAGTTTAGACGTTGCTATTTAATATTTATCACCGTATACCGTTGTAGTTTTTCACTGGTTGTGATAGCGTATGATTTAATAGTTTTCTAGTACATGGACAAATGTGCGTCGTTCATCTATCACATGATGATGATGACCATTTGTTACATCCACTTTTGTAATTCATTTAAAGCTATATCATTGACCATGTGTTCATAGATTGCTAATAAACCATATTCTGGACAATGTGTCCTTGGATAGTTTTGATCTACCTGTGACTTGCTAGCTACTATTTGCAGTTATGATGCTTCATTTCTCTCCTTTTCACAAGAAGCAGCAACTATTTAAACTGTAGAAAGC
>CM067304.1:3497500-3525795 GCA_034231615.1 Meghimatium bilineatum
AACTACATAGTCACTACGTCACATAGGGGAATACAGTCGTTCAATAACTACATAGTCACTACGTCACATTGGACACTAGAGTTATTCAATAACTACATAGTTACTACGTCACATAGGAGAATACAGTCGTTCAATAACTACATAGTCACTACGTCACATAGGGGAATACAGTCGTTCAATAACTACAGAGTCACTACGTCACATTGGACACTAGAGTTATTCAATAACTACATAGTCACTACGTCACATAGGAGAATACAGTCGTTCAATAACTACATAGTTACTACGTCACATAGGAGAATACAGTCGTTCAATAACTACATAGTCACTACGTCACATAGGGGAATACAGTCGTTCAATAACTACAGAGTCACTACGTCACATTGGACACTAGAGTTATTCAATAACTACATAGTCACTACGTCACATAGGAGAATACAGTCGTTCAATAACTACATAGTCACTACGTCACATTGGACACTAGAGTTATTCAATAACTACATAGTCACTACGTCACATAGGAGAATACAGTCGTTCAATAACTACATAGTCACTACGTCACATAGGGGAATACAGTCGTTCAATAACTACATAGTCACTACGTCACATAGGGGAATACAGTCGTTCAATAACTACAGAGTCACTACGTCACATTGGACACTAGAGTTATTCAATAACTACATAGTCACTACGTCACATAGGAGAATACAGTCGTTCAATAACTACATAGTCACTACGTCACATTGGACACTAGAGTTATTCAATAACTACATAGTCACTACGTCACATAGGGGAATACAGTCGTTCAATAACTACAGAGTCACTACGTCACATTGGACACTAGAGTTATTCAATAACTACACAGTCACCACGTCACATATGAGAATACAGTCGTTCAATAACTACAGTCACCACGTCACATAGGTGAATACAGTCGTTCAATAACTTTAGAGTCACTACGTCACATTGGACACTAGAGTTTATTCAATAACTACACAGTCACCACGTCACATAGGAGAAAACAGTCGTTCAATAACTACAGAGTCACTACGTCACATAGGAGAATACAGTCGTTCAATAACTACAGAGTCACTACGTCACATAGGAGAATACAGTCGTTAAGTAACTACAGAGCCACTACGTCACATAGGAGACTACAGTCATTCAATAACTACAGAGTCACTACGTCACATAGGAGGCTACAGTCATTCAATAACCACAGAGTCAAGACGTCACATAGGAGGCTACAGTCATTCAATAACTACATAGTCACTACGTCACATAGGTGAATACAGTCGTTCAATAAATGAGTCAACGTTCGAAGATACAGTTTGAGCATATCATCTGAGGGTATGGTCTCCAAAATGTATTACGGCACATCAACGTAATATAAACAATAACTGAGGTTATAACATTCAATTGTAACACAAGTAAGAAAGTCGAACAATACTATAATCGCAAGCCTTTTAGAGACTTTAAACCGTCTCTTTACAGTCTACTTCTATTCTAACTTGTAATTGACAGATTATCTACTCTAGCTTCATTACGTCTGAGTTTTCGTCTAATTCTTCACGATTCCCGAATCAGATGTCGGATATGTAATTCCTCGAATTCTGTGATCGTCCTAGACTCTACGACTAGTTAATCAGATGTCCTAGACTCTACGATTAGTTAATCAGACGTCTTAGACGTCACGGTTATTTCTTTCACGAGTTCTGAACTCAAGTTCCAAATCCAGAGCCTACCAAGTGCTCTCCAAGTCCTTCCGTGGTCTCCGTCTGACAGAGTCTCTAGTCTGAATCCTAACCTGTCCAACGTCCAATGGCTCCATCTGCTCAACAATCTGACTCCCCTCCTTATTCAAAGAAAACCGCTGGCCAATCAGGATTTATCTTGTGGAATCCTTTTATTTCCGTTTCACTTTTACTGCCTCTCTCTGTCATATGCATTGTGGGTACGTCTGTTAGTAGCCCAGAAGACATCATTCGGACCATCCGTTTGACCTTTTGTTCAAGTTGGCGAGAAATTGCTTCTCTCGAAGTGAAAAATTCGCCACTAACGTATATGCTGTTTACGGGTACATTTTTTCAGTTGCCACACTTGTATCAAAGCGTGTTAACAATACGGACGGAATTGATCCGTCACTCCTTGACGGTGAGAACAATGCCTTTTTTCTTACCTTGCTGTCTCCCGAAGAGGTTGATCTGGTTTGATAAATAATATTGGTGTATGCATTGTAGGTGTCTGAGTTCATTCTGACTTCTGTCTGCTCTTTGTCCAAATAATGACCTCTAGCTATTTACTTATGCTATTCGCTCGTAGTCATTAAGTCTAGGGTCGTCTGAACACAATCTACCACACCATATAGTATCACATTTAGTCTAGGTCGTCTAAACACCATCTACCACACCATATAGTATCACATTCAATCACCTAAACATTTATGTAAAAACCAGTTTAATCATTCAAAAACTGCATTATTATCTGTACATTCTCTCAAACATTCCTTCATGCATCTGCTTAATCTCTAACACATTTCCTCAATTATTTGTTTAATCATTCAATAACGATTTCAATAATTCATACAATCTCAAATATTACTTTAATTATACAATCTCTCAAGTATTTCTTCAATCACATGTACACTCTTTCAAACATTTACTCAAACATCTGTCGATCTTTAAATATTATGTATATCGTTTGTCTAAACATTGAAGCATTGATTGACATTAAGTTATCTGAACTTACTGCTTTGTCATTGTTCCCATTCTCAATGATAGTTGTCGAATCTACCACACTTGGATCATTCACAGGCTGTTTTGAAAAGATCGCCATATAATTGCGCTCGCTGTAGAAGTGCAGTTTCAGAAATTAAAGTGAATTATCCAAAATATTTTTATTCCAACCCAGTGCTACCAATGTCAAACATGGTCCATATCAACACAATATACAAGACAACTGGTTACAACAGAGTTGAGATGTCTGCGAAAAGCCGCAGGAGTGACCAGAGGACACAGAATTATAAACGAGGTCATAAGAACAAATTGACTGTAATATCAATTCTATAATACATACACAATCAACAAATGCAACGGTTTGGTCATCTGGAAAAATGTCGTGTGATTCATTAAATTATAAATGAGAAATGAAAAGAGGAGAAGCAGAAAGAAGAGCCAGGGTAGACCTAGAGTCCGCTGGATCGACAACATCAAATAGCCATTACACGAATTCAAAATAACATTATCTGAAGCTGCCAACAAATCGAGTACAGGAACACTGTATCTCTCTCGATACACGTTTAGGGTAAAAGCGGAGGTAAAAAGAAAAGGAAGAAGATGAATTTACAGAATTAAAAAAGAAAATGTGTATTTCCATATTATCAACCATCTCACTAAACTACATATTTTGGCATTTGGACACAGGTTTTACAGTATTCAATTATTTACAAACTGACGTATTTGCACTGTGGACAGAACGGTGTTCAGTCTACTGTAGAAGGTGGTGATACGTATGTCGGTATATCGTTTCCGCTGCTCACTGATTTTTCATGCGACTAGTCGACCGTGATCTCTTCCTTCTCTGATTGCCCAAGCTTGATTCCACTTTCCTTCAGTTTCAATAATGTTGTTTCATTCAGTGAATTTTCATTCTCAAGTAATCGATCCAGTATTAATTTCAAGATCTCGTCTGTGCTTATATTCAAAGTATCAACCACAGCTGCTCTTGTAGCCAATGCGCCAGCTCACTCATTGTCACGCACTCCATCATCTGGAGAGTAGATCAATACCATGGACTGCCATGATAACTAATGTGGAGGTGTTGAAAGAGTCAAATGAGAGAACAAGGTTAATCAATAATATAAGAAAACAATAATCTTCATTGTTTGGTCACATTTTTAGACAATGAGGTTTCGAGAACGTAGTTACAACAGGTAAGATTGAAGGCAACATAGACATAGGATGTCAACGTGACAAAATATTAGACCGTTCAATAAGCTAACACAGCAGGGAAAAACATCCATTTTGATACATAATAATGATAGTGTTCCGCCCTCGCAAGCGACGTTGAGCATGGCATGAAAAACAATAAATGCTATGAAAAAAATAAATTAATACATTTGTAAATATCTAACTTTGTTTGTGAGTTCGTAGATGCCCGATTAGTCCGATTCATGCACGGAAAGTTTCATTGCAGTGCATGCAGGAGTGCTGAAGGTTAGGGGTAGGAGAACTTTCGTATGTCTTCTTCCGCTTCTTGCGCTTGCGGATTTCCCGTGGTGTTATTTTTTTCAAATTTCGTAATGGCAGCAGTGAACTGGTTGTGACAGGCAGAGTGATCAAGTGATGTAGTCTCCTAGGAGCTAGGATCGATGCTGCAGTGCTTGAGTTTAATAGGTGATCCTTGAAGCGCTTTTTCTGCCCTCCTTTTAAACGTTTACATTCGCACACCTGCACATATAATAGTTTCTTTGGAAGGCACTTGTCTAGCAAATCCGGACGATGTGGCCAGTCCAGCGGATACATAATACTAATCACAGAGATTTGTGGAGAGCCATAATCTCTATATCACCAATCATATAACTGGTGAAATGTTGCGAGATTGTGCAGATATTGAAAATGTGTGAAACAATAGTATAAATGTGTGAAACAATAGTAGAAATGTGTGAAACAACTGTAGAAATGTGTGTAACAATAGTAGAAATGTTTGAAACAATACTAGAAATATGTGAAATAATAGTAGAAATGTGTGAAACAACAGTAGAAATATGTGAAACAGCTGTAGAAATGTGTGAAACAATAGCAGAAATGTTTGAAACAATACTAGAAATATGTGAAATAATAGTAGTAATGTGTGAAACAACAGTAGAAATATGTGAAACAGCTGTAGAAATGTGTGAAACAATAGTAGAAATGTGTGAAACAACAGTAGAAATGTGTGAAACAACAGTAGAAATGTGTGAAACAATAGTAGAAATGTGTGAAACAACAGTAGAAATGTGTGAAACAATAGTAGAAATATGTGAAACAACAGTAGAAATATGTGAAACAATAGTAGAAATGTGTGAAACAACAGTAGAAATGTGTGAAACAACAGTAGAAATGTGTGAAACAATAGTAGAAATGTGTGAAACAACAGTAGAAATGTGTGAAACAACAGTAGAAATGTGTGAAACAACAGTAGAAATGTGTGAAACAATAGTAGAAATGTGTGAAACAACAGTAGAAATGTGTGAAACAACAGTAGAAATGTGTGAAACAACAGTAGAAATGTGTGAAACAACAGTAGAAATGTGTGAAACAACAGTAGAAATGTGTGAAACAGTAGAAAAGTGTGAAACAGTAGAAATGTGTGAAACAGTGGAAATGTGTGAACCAGTAGAAATGTGTGAAACAGTAGAAATGTGTGAAACAGTAGAAATGTGTGAAACAGTAGACATGTGTGAAACAGTAGAAATGTGTGAAACAGTAGACATGTGTGAAACAGTAGAAATGTTTGAGCGAGTGAACTGATACATATTGTACTCATCTTCTTATATTCTTCTTTAAAAGGGACAGTTGGTTGAAACGTGGATCTCAGTCTTCTCCGTGTTTTCATTTCAGCTGATGTATGTATAACTGGCTGCATCACTTATACAATGTTGTTTATCAGCAACAGATGATGATTACCACTTGTTACATCCACTTTATGAAATTCAGTTCAGGGTATGCTACTGTTTATGGTTTGTCATATTTCTAATAAGATAATAAACACTATCTAGTTGCCCCGAAGATGGATGATAAACACTATCTAGTGGCAGCGGAAGTAAATAGCAACAGTTTGGATATGTGAGGTGTAGAATACTTATCTTCTTCAGCGTTGATTCTTACACTCCCGCAATATTTCTCTTGTAGCAGGGCACATTCTAAATTTCCCGCAATATTTCTCTTGTAGCAGGGCACATTCTAAATATCCCGCAATATCTCTCTTGTAGCAGGGCACATTTACAAACTCTCGCAATATTTATCTTGTAGCAGGGCACATTTACAAACTCTCGCAATATTTATCTTGTAGCAGGGCACATTTACAAACTCTCGCAATATTTATCTTGTAGCAGGGCACATTTACAAACTCTCGCAATATTTATCTTGTAGCAGGGCACATTTACAAACTCTCGCAATATTTATCTTGTAGCAGGGCACATTTACAAACTCTCGCAATATTTATCTTGTAGCAGGGCACATTTACAAACTCTCGCAATATTTATCTTGTAGCAGGGCACATTTACAAACTCTCGCAATATTTATCTTGTAGCAGGGCACATTTACAAACTCTCGCAATATTTATCTTGTAGCAGGGCACATTTACAAACTCTCGCAATATTTATCTTGTAGCAGGGCACATTTACAAACTCTCGCAATATTTATCTTGTAGCAGGGCACATTTACAAACTCTCGCAATATTTATCTTGTAGCAGGGCACATTTACAAACTCTCGCAATATTTATCTTGTAGCAGGGCACATTTACAAACTCTCGCAATATTTATCTTGTAGCAGGGCACATTTACAAACTCTCGCAATATTTATCTTGTAGCAGGGCACATTTACAAACTCTCGCAATATTTATCTTGTAGCAGGGCACATTTACAAACTCTCGCAATATTTATCTTGTAGCAGGGCACATTTACAAACTCTCGCAATATTTATCTTGTAGCAGGGCACAGTTACAAACTCTCACAAGATCTTTCTTGTAGCAGGGCACATTTACAAACTCTCGCAATATTTATCTTGTAGCAGGGCACATTTACAAACTCTCGCAATATTTATCTTGTAGCAGGGCACATTTACAAACTCTCGCAATATTTATCTTGTAGCAGGGCACATTTACAAACTCTCACAAGATCTTTCTTGTACCAGAACAGTGACTCTATTAGATTTACAGCAGGATATAGACCAGATTAAATGAATGACTTATTTGTGTGTTTCATATGTACGTGTTCCTTTTATGTATCTCTTCATAGCAGTACTGATATTTACCCAATTAATACTAATGATTGTTACATTTATTTCACACAGGATGTATAGTTTATCTGCTGTCTGGCATACATCCAATCTACACTATAATACTTACCGGTTAATCAATCCCAATTCCGCAACAGTAGCACTATCATACTCGTAGCTAGATCGGTACCATTTGTACTGAGTGCCTTCAAGAATATCAGGACGACCTGCTAGAATATTGTATTCACTTACTGCACCCTGAAAGTAACAGATAGCTCGGAAATATTCACGTGCAGAATGTGAAGATATATGTATATATTGAATTTGACAGAAACACACATGTATACATATATATAAAGGTAAATAAATAAATATATCTATAGATAGATAGATAGATGAAAGATAGATATATATATATAGCTATATAGATAGATAGATAGACAGACAGACAGACAACCAGATAGATAGATAGATAGATACATACATAGACAGACAGACAGACAGACAGACAGACAGACAGACAGACAGACAGACAGACAGACAGACAGACATAGATAGATAGATAGATAGATAGATAGATAGATTGATAGATAGATAGATAGATAGATAGATAGATAGATAGATAGATAGATAGATAGATAGATAGATAGATAGATAGATAGATAGATATAGATAGATAGATAGATAGATAGATAGATAGATAGATAGATAGATAGATAGATAGATAGATAGATAGATAGATAGATAGATAGATAGATAGATAGATAGATAGATAGATAGATAGATAGATAGATAGATAGATAGATAGATAGATAGATAGATAGATAGATAGATAGATAGATAGATAGATAGATAGATATATAGATAGATAGATAGATAGATAGATAGATAGATAGATAGATAGATAGATAGATAGATAATTAACATAAGATGGTGGTAGTTGTAATATTCGTTATATTAATGTTAATAGTGGAAGAAGCAGTGGTAGCAGTGGTAGCAGTGGTAGTATTTCTTGTTAAAGTACTGATGATGCTGTTCTTCCTTTGCAAGCGAAGATGAACATGGTATGAAAACAGTAAAATTGATGAACAAGTAGAAAAACAACAAAACATTTGTGATTGTGTAATTATGTTTATAGTTTACGTTGCGTAGATTCCCGATGAGTAAGATTCGAGAGAGGATTGTTCTATTTCAGTACATGCAAGAGTGGAGAGCGTTCGGGGTAGGAGAGTTTTACGATTTGTTCATCCGCTTCCGTCGCTTGTAAATTGCCCACTGTGTTCTTCCTTTTAAAAAAAAATTAGTGATGCCCGCAGTGATCTGGATTTGTCAAACTAAGCGATCAAAGGATTTAGTCTCCCAGGAGCTAGGATCGATGCTGCAGTTCTTAATAAAGTTATTAGGTGATCTTTGAAGCGCTGTTTCAGACCTCTACTTGAACGTTCACCATCGCAAAGTTCGCCACAGAATACACTCTTTGGAAGGCGCTTGTCTGACATACGAACCGTGTGGAATGTCCAGCCGATGTGAGAACTAGTCAGCAGGGCATGGATGCTTTGCATACATGACTTCTGAAGGATGTATGTGTCTGTTGATCGATCTTATCAACATACTCACATGAGCTTTTTTAGGAACCACAGGTGGAAATAGTTAATCTGACGAACGTGTCTTGCATATACACACGAGCACGACGCAACATAAAGCAGTGTTGGTAGAACCATGACGCCCCATCGAGGCCAGCACCGTGTAGTGGTGATGGGGTTTAGTTCGGTCATCATCAGTTAAAAACTAAGACTGGTCGGGTAGTCTCACTCGAGTAGGACTATAGTCCTGCCCAAGTAAGCAATGTGTTCATGACTGAGGCAACCAGCCAAAAGGCGCACAAGTAATCAGGGCGCCACGTATAAAATATTATGCGAACATGTCGCACGGTGGTGAACGTTCAGGCAGAGACGGTGCCGGGCCCTATACATCAAAAGGGCCCATCCTCAATTACTGGAAGTCCTTCTCAATTGCCCCGGGCAGCAAGGAGCCAAGAGAATAGAGTTACTGACCAAACAAACCAACGACATATTAAAATAATGCGCTGGAATACTGAGTGTGTCAGCAAATGTGATGGAAACAATAAAATATTGTTATGTTATGTTCCTCCAGGGCCATAGGCGGCACATAGGGCAGAAACCATAGCTTTCCATTTCTGTCTTTGTGTTGCCAGGTCTTTCAATTGTTGCGTGTTGTTTAGGTTCATTGACATACCTTCTCTATTAATGGTTCTTCGTAGAGTTTCTCTAGGTCTCCCTCTTCTTCTTACTCCAGGTGGCACCCAATATAGTGATTGCTGGGGAATTCTTAGGCTGTTCATTCTGAGAACATGGCCGATGTAAGTCCAACGCCTTTGTCTAATGAAGGAAGATATATAGGTTTGTTTGCTTTCCTCTCTTATAGTAGTGTTAGATTTAAAGTCACTCCACTTAACGTTCAGAATGGTACGTAGGCATTTGTTTTCAAAGGAGTCGAGTCTTTTATCTGTGGCTTTTGTGGCTTTCCAACTTTCGCACCCATATGATAGAATAGGGATGATGTTGGAGTTAAATAACTTGAGTTTTGTGGTGTTTCTTAGTGTGTTTGACGTCCATATGTTGCGTAGTTTATTGAAAGCACCCGCTGCAAGGGCAATACGGTGTAAAATTTCTTTTGATGAGTCTCCATCCAATGCTAGATTGGTGCCTAAATATGTAAAATTGTTGACTTTTAATAATGGAACATTTTGAATTTCTATGTTGTCGTTGGATCTCGTAAAATCTAGTATATGAGTTTTTGATGTGTTGATTTTCAACCCTATCTGATTTGAGTAGTGTTGGAGATTAAATATTGGATACAACCGAACAACCAGCTCCAATAAAATATTGGAGCTTGAAAATATGCTGTGTGAAGAACAAGTTCATGTATGCTGTATTCAAGAAACCCACATCAGCAGCGATATAGCCTTTAAAATCAGAGGCTATCAGGGCCAGACAGTACAGAATTCCATCTCCTGAACTACTACTGCCCAAATGATAGACCATCTGCACTAGACACAATTCCAGCACAAGAGACACGTTTGGTATGTGGTGACTTCAACACCCACTGTCAGATTTGGGGGTTATGATCACAAGGACAAAAGAGGTGAGGATCTTGAGAGCTGGCAAGATGAAAATAATCTCATACTTATTAACAGCCAGCATGGCACACCACCTCTACATTAGACCTGGCATTCTACTTACCTGGCCATGAATATATACCACATCACACGTGTCGTTAGAAAGTAGCCTATAGGTAGTGACCACATACCAGTATTTTTGGAAATCCACAATGAAACTGTCAAGAGGAGTAGCACACTCCCTAGGTGGTACTACAAGAGAGCAGACTGGAAAATGGACCATCATTTAACCAGTGTTCTAGCTAAGGACATGAACATGGGCAAAGACATCAATAGAGCAGTGAGTGAATTTAATAGATGTATACTATATGCTGTTAGTAAAACCATGCCACGTGGGGCACGCACAAACTACAAACCCTACTGGAATGATGAACTGGAAAAGCTGCAAAATGAGATGGAAACATCTAGACAGCAGGCTGAGAACAGATCTAGCCAAGAAAATCACAACAAATATCAGTAAACAAAGGCTAAATTTCAAAGAGCCAAGTTACGAGCCAGACGGAGCAGCTGGAAAGAAAAAAAACAGAGTCTCTGAACCTTGAAAGAGACACTATGAAATTATAGAAACTGGTAAAACAACTAAATGATGACGGTACAGTAAGAAATATAAGGTTCACACTTTGCAAAGATAGACACATTTTAACAGGTAAACATGCAGCTGATTACTTTGCAGATTCCTTTGTAATGGACAATAACGTCAATGTTAGCCCAGACAAACAACGGGAGGTTCGAGAGAACCAGCAGAACATTGGACAAGGCGAACCTATACCGGAAGTCATGGAGGCACAAATAACAATCAGTGAACTGGAGTATGCAATATCCAAATTTAAAAAAAAATGAAAATGTCCCTAGGAGCTGATGGAGTGTCCAATGAAATTATTAAAAACCTGGAAATTGCAGCAAGAGCAAAGCCACTGCACTTCAATACAAGCTGGACCACAGGTAATGTTCCACAGGCATGGAGGAAGCAATAATGATACCACTCCTCAAATCAAGAAAAGATGGCAACACAGTCTACAACTACAGGCCCATTAGCCTCACAAGTTATTTGTTCAAAACAATGGAACACACTATCAATCTTAGGATGCAGTGGTACCTTGAAAGTGAAAATCTTCTGATATCGAAGCAAGTAGGCTTCAGACAGCGCTACTCTACTGAAGATCAGGCAACCTTCCTCTATCAAGAGATTGAGGATGCCTTCAAAGATAAGAAACTGGTACTAGAAGCATGGATAGACCCCAGGAAAGCATTTGACAAGGTTTGGAAAGAAGGACTCTTAAATAAATTACGAAGTTGCCGGGTTAGCTCAAGAATGTACAAATATGTATAATTATACCTGCTCTTCTTCTGCGTTCGTTCTCAAACTCCTGCAGATTAACAGGATGCAGCCCGGAGAACGGTATGCGTTGTGTCATGGTTTACAGCATTGCTGCGATATCTGCACCTTTCGGCCTGACACATCCGACTTCAGCATGGCTTTGGGTCACTGACCCTATATGGGATTGGACAACCAACCCCATTCCATAACCTCCGTAGTCGCCATTTACGACATGCTTGGAATGTAAATAGTGTTGCTATTCTTTGCTTCCCTTTCGGGCCTCGACAACACAGGAAGAAGAAGATCATACCTGCATAATAGAAGAGCCAGGGTACATTTGGATGGTCGCAAGAGCAAGAAAGTCGCACTGCGTCATGGAGTCCCACAGGGAGGAGACCTGTCACCTACACTTTTCTTGGTTTACATCAATGACACAGTTGCCGAACTGCCACAGGGGAAAAAAGTGGAAATATCTGCTGACGACCTGGTGATCCGGTGCACGAAGAACATGCAACAATCGCCACTAAACATATACAAAGAGCTATTGATTTCTTAACAATATGGCCAAATAGATGGTTTGTCAGCGTTAATACAGAAAAGTGCAGCACTACACTTTTTACCATCTCACCAAAACAAAAAGCTGGTGTTATCAAGATAGATGGAGAGTTCTTGAGAGAAGACAAACAACCCCAATACCTGGGAGTTACTTTTCATGATAAACTGACATGGAAGCAGCACAAAAACAAAGCAACAACAAACGCCATGAGGAAGCTAGTTATCCTGAGAAAACATGGGGAGGCAATGGGAATATATTCCATAATATTCACCAGCAAGAGATTATACCACACCTGGAATATGGTTCAACTGCGTGTAGTCCTTCATCAAACACCACATTACAAGATCTAGATAAAGTACAAAACCATTCGCTCAGGTTAATGCTGGGAGCAATGAAATCAACGCCTATAGTACAGATGCAGAACATGGGACGAATGCAAACACTTGTCGAACGCAGAGACACAAAGGTGCAAATACAAGCAGAAAAGTTTAATTGTATGCCAAGTCAACTCCATAGAAGGAAAGATTCCAAAATCTAGCAATGAGGTGACTGAAAAGAAGCAGCTTCATCCACCAAGCTAAACGACTTCATAGCCATCTTACAGACCTACATGAAGTTGGAAGACCCTTAAGGTCTGTACCAGAACAAACCCCTTGGAGTGAAAGGCATGGAATGCCAATATACATTCAGACACATGTGGAAGGAATACTTAGCAAGGACGGACAGAACAGTGTGCAGCATAGGACAGTCACCCTCAGTTTCCTGGACGAGGAATATCCACAAGACCTATTGGTCAGAGTATACACATATGGGTCAGCACATAATGCAGTGGCGAATGGAGGTGCTGGTGTATATATAGAATATCCACACAAGTCTATTTTCCACATACAAAATAATCAGTACTACCTTAAAAACGGCATTCGTAGTGACTGCTGCGATAAATCCGTTCAATGTAGATAATAATTAATCAAAATTTTGTAACGTGGTTACGAAATAATGCATTCATGCAAAATATGAAGCCTATACGTTCTGTAATTACGGAGAAAATAGACAATATCGTGGACAACTATTTATGAACGCACTATAGTAACTTAGTAAAAGTTGGATAAACACACACATACCCCTCGCACTTAAACTATTATAACATAACTTTTAGTACTAATACATTTATTAAAATACAGGGCAAACATCCCTCACTACCCCTCATCTCCAACACTACCCCCTAACTACATCACTACCCCTAACACCACCACTATCCCTAATTTCAACAGTACCTCTAACACCATAGTACCCCCTAACATCACCACTATCCCTAACATCACTACTCCTAACATCACCACTACTACCCCTAATATCATCACAACCCCTAACACCACCACTACCCCTAACATCACCACTACCCCTAACATCACTACTACCACTAAAACGACAACTACCCCTAACATCACCACTACCCCTAACATCACTACTACCCCTAAAACGACAACTATCCCTAACATCACCACTATCCCTAAAGATTTTCCAAAAAGAATCATCAAAATGACAATAACAAGGAAGGAATTACGCACAAAAAATTGGTAAATTAAAATATTTTGTTGTTGTTAGAACCTCATGCCCACACTTACGTACGAAGTATCTGTGGCGCAGAGCTCCCTATGTTTTCTTGACATATGTTTAGTTTATTGATCAGCTAGAGATTTGAACATCATTGCCCCAACCACCGATATAACTCATTTAGCTCATTGCAGAAGAGAAAGGACAAATGATCCTGTAATCAATGATTAATCAGGATTATATACAAGTTTGAACATCAATCAAAAGATGGCGATGATGATTAAAAGATGATTTATAACATTTCACATGAAGCAATAATTACAGAAATATATATCATTAGCTGACATTTATTTCTGACTTATGTCGTAACTTATAGACCGCGCAGTGTGGTGTTGTTTATCATGTTGGTTCACATAATTCTGTCTCGTGTAATGTCAATTATTTCTTCTTATAGCCCATGTCGTGTGGTGTTGCCACAGCCTGTTGTCTCGCGTACTGTCAATCATTTCTTCTTACAGTCCATGTTGTGTGGAGTTGTTTATCATAGATTTCCACATTTTCTGACTCGTGTGCTATCGACAATTTTGGTACAATAGCATAGTGTGTGCCTACCTAATATGTTGCCTATTTCTCAAATATGGAGGAAGTTAGATATTATGCACAGGTTCATTCGAAGTTTGTTATAGTGCGCACCTTGTTCGTGCCATCAGTGGAATTACGTCACAAGCAGACCGTTTAGTAAGGGGAAAAATGGCTCATTTTTACGGAGATTACATTATACCACAGTTTAATACCACGAGTGATCATCGGAGGAGAAAGGATGATCCCACAATTTAAAAGTGAGGGTGGGTGTTAGTAGCAGGGTTAGACTAGGGTCAATACTAATCCTGAAACCCTCCCCTCCTAAACCGTATACATCTGTGTTTTAAGGGATACAAATGATGTGTTGCTTCCTGCTTCCTAATCATCCGAATGCATCGATACGGCAGCCAGTTTATTAATAGAAATGAACCGACAGAGTGATGTCACACAAACTACTAAAAAAGTGCGGTCGGAGCAGATACTTAAGAACTGTGAGGGCATGGTAGTCACATGATGTGGTACATGTGTGTGAGGTAGGCACATGATGTAGGAAATATGTGTGAGGTAGGCACATGATGTAGGATTGGTACATCATTTGTAATACCGGTACCCATCTCCCGTCCACCATTATACAACTTAAAAAGTCATCTTTCATTATTGTTCTTCCCCTACAGATGTTTCCACATTTCATGATGTCTCCAACAAAATGTGAACCATACATTTCTGGTACGAGTGAGCATCACACTTTTGTATTAATTTATTTCCAGATATCTTCATCGCGATGTGTATCTGCCCATGCAGTTCTTATTACACATCGTTAACACCGCACCTCTATGGCTATATAATTTGTTTACTATTCTGATGATTGTCCAACATTGACCCTGTTCGTACCATTAACTATAATGTCTAAGATTCATACCACAACAATTAAATAAAAACAACACATGACAAATGTATAATTTACCTGGTCAGTTCCAAGGCTTCGTCCGCCAGATGATGATTCTGTTGAACCGACGGAGCTGATTTCATTAGGGTACGATTTTGTTTGGCCGACAGAGCTGAATTCATTAGTATATGATTCTGTTGAACCGACGGAGCTGATTTCATTAGGGTACAATTCTGTTTGGCCGACAGAGCTGACTTCATTAGGGTACGATTCTGTTTGGCCGAGAGAGCTGACTTCATTAGTATATGATTCTGTTGAGCCGACAGAGCTGATTTTATAAGGACATGATTCTCTTGAGCCGACAGAGCTGATATCATTACGGTTGGATTCTACTAAGCTGACAGAGCTGACTTCGTTAGTATTTGATTCTGTTGAGCCGAGAGAGCTGACTTCGTTAATATTTGATTCTGTTGAGCCGAGAGAGCTGTCTTCGTTAATATTTGATTCTGTTGAGACGAGAGAGCTGACTTCGTTAATATTTGATTCTGTTGAGACGACAGAGATGACTTCGTTAATATTTGATTCTGTTGAGACGAGAGAGCTGACTTCGTTAATATTTGATTCTGTTGAGACGACAGAGATGACTTCGTTAATATTTGATTCTGTTGAGACGAGAGAGCTGACTTCGTTAATATTTGATTCTGTTGAGACGACAGAGCTGACTTCGTTAGTATTTGATTCTGTTGAGCCGAGAGAGCTGACTTCGTTAATATTTGATTCTGTTGAGCCGAGAGAGCTGTCTTCGTTAATATTTGATTCTGTTGAGACGAGAGAGCTGACTTCGTTAATATTTGATTCTGTTGAGACGACAGAGATGACTTCGTTAATATTTGATTCTGTTGAGCCGAGAGAGCTGACTTCGTTAATATTTGATTCTGTTGAGCCGAGAGAGCTGACTTCGTTAATATTTGATTCTGTTGAGACGAGAGAGCTGACTTCGTTAATATTTGATTCTGTTGAGACGACAGAGATGACTTCGTTAAAATTTGATTCTGATGAGCCGAGAGAGCTGACTTCGTTAATATTTGATTCTGTTGAGACGACAGAGATGACTTCGTTAAAATTTGATTCTGATGAGCCGAGAGAGCTGACTTCGTTAATATTTGATTCTGTTGAGGTGACAGAGCTGACTTCGTTAATATTTGATTCTGTTGAGCCGAGAGAGCTGACTTCGTTAATATTTGATTCTGTTGAGCCGAGAGAGCTGACTTCGTTAATATTTGATTCTGTTGAGACGACAGAGATGACTTCGTTAATATTTGATTCTGTTGAGACGACAGAGATGACTTCGTTAATATTTGATTCTGTTGAGACGACAGAGATGACTTCGTTAATATTTGATTCTGTTGAGACGACAGAGATGACTTCGTTAATATTTGATTCTGTTGAGACGACAGAGCTGACTTCGTTAATATTTGATTCTGTTGAGCCGAGAGAGCTGACTTCGTTAATATTTGATTCTGTTGAGCCGCCACAGCCGATTTCTTTAGGGTAGGATTGTTTTAAGCCGACAGAGCTGACTTCATTAGGATATGATTCTGTTGAGCCAAAAGAGCTAATTTCATCAGGATATTCCTCTGTTGAGCCGACAGAGCTGATTTCATTGGGGTACGATTCTGTTACGACGTCAGGGCTGACATCATCAGGAGCCTGTTTTTTTTTGTTAAATCATCAAATAATCATAAAAATTTTAGTGTTATATAAATAAAACAACGTTACGTAAAATTTAGTATTAAAAAATATAAACATTTGTGTATATTTCAATGCTATATATAATTCATGCAGTTGAGTACAATATTATTTAAATAAAGACTTTATGAGTTTCTGTGTTCAATTAGGACCTACTGAAACTGTATGCATGGAATACATGATATACTTTTTATGATAGTCCATGATCTAGTCTCTAGTTTTAGAACTATTCGAAATGAGAAATCAAGACATCTTAATTTCACAGTAGTCTAGTTGATAGTAAATCAATGTATCTTGGTTAGTATCACAGATTACAGCGCGTCCATTTTACAGTAATCTAGTTGATAGTAAATCAATGTATCTTGGTTAGTATCACAGATTACAGAGCGTCCATTTCGAAAGCACTTCTTTCATTTCTCTTTATTCCCCTTTTATGCCGAGCAGCGTCTGGGATAGAAGAGTTCTGTGGAGATTTAGTACCTCTGACACTCAGGCCGCAATACAACTGTGGAGTAGTTCTCATGTACTTGCCACCCCCCCCCCCCCCCGCCTCAACCTGGTATGAAGATCTCTTTAGTATTTCCTAGTCGCTGACAGAATGATGTGGAGCCACACTCTGGTATCGAAGTGGACATGGTGGTGAAAGTAGGTGAGGTTAGCCGAGGGTCAATATCCAGATAGTTAACACAGGCCTTGTCTACTAGAGAATGTGAAGCATAGATATGACCAGGAGGTATTTGGCTGTCCAGCGATGTGGAACGCATAAGATGTTGTGAAATCGTAGAACACTCTGGTTCTACACCCTGGTACATCACCATTCGTCTTGATTTATGTTGATATTGGTATATTCTTCTTCTTCTTCTTTCGTTCACTTGAAACATGTCTATATCTGTAATTCGGTCTCCTAAATAAAACTCACTGTCTTTTGTAGTTCATACAGTGTCCCATAGAGTTTTGATTCCAGTGTTGTTTCCTCTGACCAATATGTCTGCCTCAGCGTTTCATGCTCAGAACACTCTTGAAGTATATGTTTGAGACTTTGTGCTGCCTGTCAACATGTACACATGGCCGTGTTGCCAATCTTGAACTTTGTATACATGTGACTGCGGAGTCGGTTGTGTCATGTTCTGAGACGTAGAATTATAACTTGTTCTGATCTGTTCATAATGTGATAGTCATCTTGTGTTGGTGTTTGTGACTTTCTTATTGACTTGATCATCTGTTTTTCTGATGGTAGATGATTGGTATATCTGTTTTGTCTTCGGCAGCACCTTCCTTAGCCAGTTGGTCTGCTTTTTCATTTCATGGTTTTCCACAGTGAGAGGGTATCCACTGCATCATTACCCTATACTGGTAAGACTATTCACTAAGTATTTTTTTTTCAACTCTGTTAGTTTTCCAGACTGGAGAGCTTGAAGCACTGACCTTGCATTTGTTAGGAATACCACTGGCTGTAGGTCAGAGTTGGAGTTCAGCAGGTTTTTAGCTGCCACACTAATTACCTGGATTTCTGCATCATAATTATTGCAGAATTTTCCTATCGGTGTTCTGATTGTATCTCTAGGCTTGTGTGGATATTCTATATATACACCTGTAAATCCATTCTTCACTGCATTCTCTGCTGACCCATCTATGTATACACTGACCCATATTTCTTGTGGATATTCCTCATCCAGGAAACTGAGGGTGGCTGTCCTTCGCTGCACACTGTCCTGTTCGTCCTCGCTTAGTATTCCTTTCACATGTGTCTGAATGTATATTGGCATTCCATGCCTTTCACTCCACGGGGCTTGTTCTGGTTCAGACCTTAAGGGGCTATAAACTTCAGGTAGGTCTATAAGTTGTTTACGAAGTCGTTTAGCTTGATGGATAAAGCTGCCTCTTTTCAGTCACCCCATTGCTAGATTTTGGAATATCTCCTTCATTGGATGACTTGGCATGCACTGCATCTTTTCTGCTTGAATTAGTACTTTTATGTCTCTGCGTTCGTCAAGTGTTTAAATTCTTCCCATTTTCTGCATCTCTGCTATGGGTGTTGATTTCATTGCTCCTAAAAATATTCTAAGTACCTGGTTTTGCACTTTATCTAGATCTTGTAATGTGGTGTTTGATGCTGGACACTACGCAGCTGAACCATATTCCAGGGTGAATACAATTAAAAACACAATGGAAACATGTCTACTGGTGGTATAATATTGTATCAGGAAAAGAGTGTGTTCGACGAAGCGACGAAAGTGGAAGGACAAATTCGAAAACTCTCCTACTCCAAACCTTCTACATTCCTGCATGACCTGCAGTATAACTTGTCTGGCAAGAATCGGACTCATTGGGCATCTACAAACTCACAAAACACATTAGACAATCACAAATGTTTTGTTGTTTTACTACTTCTTTATCACATTTATTGTTTTTCATGCCAGTCTTATCTTCGCTTGCGAAGGAGGAACAGCATCATCATCAAAACAATCCCTCATCAAAACAAAAAAATGAGAAGTGACGGACAGAACTGTAGATAAGGAGATGGGCCTGGTTCAAATTCCACCCTCCTTAGCAAATCGAAGCATGACTTATGGTACAAGGAACTTAGCCATAATTCAACACTTTGCCCCCCTCCCCACATACATACTCTCTCCTCTAACCAAACCGATTATTCACAAATCATGAAATTATTCAGCAATAGTAAGTGTGAAACATGCGAAATTATTCAGCAATAGTAAGTGTGAAAAATGCGAAATTATTCAGAAATAGTAAGTGTGAAACATGCGAAATTATTCAGCAATAGTAAGTGTGAAAAATGCGAAATTATTCAGCAATAGTAAGTGTGAAAAATGCGAAATTATTCAGCAATAGTAAGTGTGAAAAATGCGAAATTATTCAGCAATAGTAAGTGTGAAACATGCGAAATTGTCTGAATGATGTTTCTTGTTGATTTATTTTTTTAAATGTAGAACAACCCTATCACTATCCCCATTACGGACAATGCATCTAGTGTCCTGTTGACATAAAACATTGTATGGAATTGTTTATGTCAAAACTAAGATGTCAGACACCAGACACGAATCTATCTATCTATCTATCTATCTATCTATCTATCTATCTATCTATCTATCTATCTATCTATCTATCTATCTATCTATCTATCTATCTATCTATCTATCTATCTATCTATCTATCTATCTATCTATCTATCTATCTATCTATCTATCTATCTATCTATCTATCTATCTATCTATCTATCTATCTATCTATCTATCTATCTATCTATCTATCTATCTATCTATCTATCTATCTATCTATCTATCTATCTATCTATCTATCTATCTATCTATCTATCTATCTATCTATCTATCTATCTATCTATCTATCTATCTATCTATCTATCTATCTATCTATCTATCTATCTATCTATCTATCTATCTATCTATCTATCTATCTATCTATCTATCTATCTATCTATCTATCTATCTATCTATCTATCTATCTATCTATCTATCTATCTATCTATCTATCTATCTATCTATCTATCTATCTATCTATCTATCTATCTATCTATCTATCTATCTATCTATCTATCTATCTATCTATCTATCTATCTATCTATCTATCTATCTATCTATCTATCTATCTATCTATCTATCTATCTATCTATCTATCTATCTATCTATCTATCTATCTATCTATCTATCTATCTATCTATCTATCTATCTATCTATCTATCTATCTATCTATCTATCTATCTATCTATCTATCTATCTATCTATCTATCTATCTATCTATCTATCTATCAATCTATCTATCTATCTATCTATCAATCTATCTATCTATATATCTATCTATCTATCTATCTATCTATCTATCTATCTATCTATCTATCTATCTATCTATCTATCTATCTATCTATCTATCTATCTATCTATCTATCTATCTATCTATCTATCTATCTATCTATCTATCTATCTATCTATCTATCTATCTATCTATCTATCTATCTATCTATCTATCTATCTATCTATCTATTTATCTATCTATCTATCTATCTATCTACCTACCTACCTACCTACCTACCTACCTACCTATCTATCTATCTATCTATCTATCTATCTATCTATCTATCTAACTATCTATCTATCTATTAAAGGTCTCTCATTATTGTATCTGTGTAGCATATCTTACTGTGGTATACTGCCTGATGGTAGTTTGCTGATTTGTGTGAAACCATTTGATCTGTGATCACTTAATATATTCCAAGATTGGGGTAGTGCCGGTTTTTTGTCTAATGTCCTCATTCCTCACTCTGTTTGTTATCGATATGCACATGTTTCTGTGTACGCATGTTATTTCACCAGTCGCATGTTTACTTTTGTCTTGTACGCATGTAATTTCACCTGTCGCATGTTTACTTTTGTCTTGCACTGTCGTTGTCCATGTTTCTGCGTACGCATGTCATTTGACCTGTCACATGTTTACTTTTGTCTTGTACTGTCGTTGTCCATGTTTTGCTGTGTAGCACAGCTTTTGTGTAATACTTGTTTTTAATAGCTTTATTTTTTTGTTTAAATCTTCATTTTTGTTCCTGAAGATTTGAGGCATGTACACTAGGGCTTGTTATGTTTTACTACATCTATTCTGTATATCTTTACTGCTCGTGTTGTCTCTTTTTATATTTCTTCCTAGGTAAGTGCATTCTGTCACTTGTTTAAGTCTGTTGTTATATTGCTTCCTAGGTATGTGCATTATGTTACCGCATCTGTTGTGATAACATAAGTCAGTGATATCATGGGACAACGGTACCTTAGGACAGTGATATCATGGGGCAATGATACCTTAGAACAATGATATCATGGGGCAATGATACCTTAGGACAGTGATATCATGGGGCATTGATACCTTAGGATAGTGATATCATGAGTCCATGATACCATGGTGTATTGTTACTATACAAGACTTTAGAGATATAGTCACATGAAATGTGTTTATGAACTTACTGAAGTATACAGATAATTGGAAAATATGTCCAGGTGGGTAGCCTATACATCCAATGATGTGTGACTTTGGAATAAACATGTTGTTTTTATTGATTGATTAATTAATTGATTGATTGATTGATTGTTTGATTGAATATTGTATAAATATTTCTATAACTTATTTAAAATACAAGAACGATCAACTTGACAATGATCGAACAGACTATATCAGACGATAGGGTATGGGTATAGAACAAATATAGATAACAATCTACAGTAAAGTTTCAACGTTTCTACCATAATGTCTTTATCAAGAAATTACAAGACAAACAGTGAACAGACAGTAAAACTGAAACACTATTATAAATGCATTAAGAGGCAGGAATTTCACAGCAGCAACATCGCCTATAATTATACTTTTTGTTCGATGTCTCTGATGTTAAATGTTTGTTATCTAATACATTTGTGCAATAAAAGGATGTCCAGAAAACATCTATGAATCCCTTTGTCGTCACGCTAGAAAAACTAGTGGAAAAACGACATACACGGAGAACTAGTCTACATAACGGTGCTAGGACTTTTGAGAATTCAATAACAAACAGAGGGGAAGAACGAAGACGGATCAACAACCCAGTGACGTGATACCCACAAGAGTGTTCTACGACACAGAGAATCGACCTTAGATCGGCAGATTCAGTCATGAAAAGGAATGCCCTGCCCGTACACCTTAGCTTCAAAATTAAAAGCTTACTTCAGACAGTCTGTCAAGACGAACAATACCAGATAGCAGCACATTTGTGATAGTGTCTTTATTTTGTTTTCTGATTATTCCTTGAATTTTCCTTTTTGTAATTTTTTTGTGATAGTTCCTATATTTTTACTGTTTGTTATTATTGTATTATGGTTCCTATATTTTTTGTTATTTTTGTGCGATGGTGCCTATATTTTTACTGTTTGTTTTTTTAATGTGATGGTGCTTATATTTTTACTGTTTGTTATATTTGTGTGATGTCCCTATATTTTTATTGTTTTTAAATAATTTTTAGTAAATCATAACAAACATTAACACATTAGACAAAATAACTTACAGATGATATAGGTGTTGCCGTGACTGTCATCAGCGCAGTTGTCACTGCAATAACCAACACAAGAACAGGAATATGCATTTTCTTTCAGAGTTGTCAGTTTACTTTTAATATAAACTTGCTGAAATGTTAACAATTCATTCGATGAGCTTCTTCTGCTAGTCGTTTTGTGAGACGTGTCTGAATGTATACATATCATTAAACCGTAGGTCAACCACCAATCAGATATCACCAATTTGGAAATAATTAATGCATGTTTGCAGACATTAACGGCTCAATGATTTGAAAATCCGTTAATTTCACTTATTCTGATGCTATTCATAGATAGACCTATAGATCTGTGAACGTTCTGTGAAGCCAATTTCTAATCAAGAATCAAGGCTTATAGATCATAGGTATCCCACGCAATAAATGTAATCTTTACAAATAAAATGGCTTGTATGTGAACAGGAATGTTATTGAATAGAAGTTAGACAATATTTAAAAGTTGTTAAATTGAATAAAATTAATACTCATGCATTCACAACAAAGGTAATGTGTCACGTGGTTATGCATATATGGAAAAATATTTACTTGAAATTGCACATACAGCAAAAATTCATACCCATTTTGGAATTGTGAGATCATGTTATACAAGTCTCGTAAACCGAGAAACTAATACATTAAATAAAGGAGTATTTTAACAGGATTATAATGATGGCGATAAAGTAATCCCGTTAGCTGTGATCAGGCTGATTTGATGAACAATGATGATACATTGATCTCTATGCGGTGAGTAGGCGGTTTTGATGTACGATGATGATAAAGTAATCCCTTCAGACGCGAGCAGGTGGTGCTTGATAGTTCATAATATATTTAATAACATCACATATTCATCATCGGATAATTCACCGAGGTAACAACTGAACTCGTATAAGTTTTGTTATTTCAAAGACATAGTTATGGTAGAGTTGGATGAATATGGGTGTATGTTTGGACACGAACAGAATGCAGTCCAGTTTCCCCGGAATACAGAATACAGTATCCCCGGATCACCACATCCTGCCAGGAGCGTATCATACACTTCTGAAACAACTAGTTCATCATTCTTCTATTAGATCTGTTGACCCATCTCTGTAATGATACATTTCTGAGTCAACTAGGACAAGTTGGATTACGGTGTCTGCAAACTTTTATATATCTCAAGATGACTGTGGCTTGACCGGATATGACAACCCACACTTACGATTAGCGGAAAAAACTGATCAGCATAATAGTAAACAACCCGACTACCTGGGAAAATGAAGGTTGGTATTAACACACGATAAAATAAGGAAAAACAAAAGTAAACTAAATTGTTGGCACTGTTTATGAATATGACATACTAGCTAAGGAGATAAAACACACACGACCTGTTGATTAATAAATCTTCCTCGGGACAAAAGATAACAGAAAAACAAACTATCAAAAATAAGAAACATACTTTTGTTACTGCATGTTTTCCTGTGAAGGAGTGCATGTGGGTTTTATGTGGACTGTGGAGAAAAAGGCAGACGCCGCGATAGGAAAGATTGTACCTCCAAAAGAAAACATCATGTCCTAACAGTGGCATGAACCCGGGACCTCAAGAGTATGAGAACGGCATTCTAACCACACGGCCATGCTCTCCACAATAGATGCACACACATGACAAAAGAATAGCACATAGCTGCTCCACACAGGGATGAAGAGGTAAGTAGTTAGAGCAGTTAGTTCAAGGAGAGTTGAAGAGAACGGGAACAGTAGGAGGTTAACATACGGGGATGAAGAGGTAAGTAGTTAGAACAGTTAGTTCAAGGAGAGTTGAAGAGAACGGGAACAAGAGGAGGTGAACATACGGGGATGAAGAGGTAAGTAGTTAGAACAGTTAGTTCAAGGAGAGTTGAAGAGAACGGGAACAAGAGGAGGTGAACATACGGGGATGAAGAGGTAAGTAGTTAGAACAGTTAGTTCAAGGAGAGTTGAAGAGAACGGGAACAAGAGGAGGTGAACATACGGGGATGAAGAGGTAAGTAGTTAGAACAGTTAGTTCAAGGAGAGTTGAAGAGAACGGGAACAAGAGGAGGTGAACATACGGGGATGAAGAGGTAAGTAGTTAGAACAGTTAGTTCAAGGAGAGTTGAAGAGAACGGGAACAGTAGGAGGTGAACATACGGGGATGAAGAGGTAAGTAGTTAGAACAGTTAGTTCAAGGAGAGTTGAAGAGAACGGGAACAGTAGGAGGTGAACATACGGGGATGAAGAGGTAAGTAGTTAGAGCAGTTAGTTCAAGGAGAGTTGAAGAGAACGGGAACAGTAGGAGGTGAACATACGGGGATGAAGAGGTAAGTAGTTAGAGCAGTTAGTTCAAGGAGAGTTGAAGAGAACGGGAACAGTAGGAGGTGAACATACTGGGAGATTAGTAGCTTACATCAGGCAGTTAAAACGAGCATCGACTGTTTGAGGATTATAAAACTCAGTGTATGAAAGACATCTGTGTCATCAGTACTGTTCTCATTTCCAAACGTGTCCAGGTAAAGCGCCAAGTTTATGCGTTAAGTCACATTAAGCTTGCCCGGTTGGCATTCCCTTTTTTTTTTTAAATAGATAGAAAATTTGCTGCAATATTCTGAATGTGACAGACATAAAAAGGTTTTCGACGTGGCTGAAATCCACCTGGTGAGCTGGTAGATATTTGAAAGGGGGGATTTGGGGTCAAATGGTCAGGATGTGCTCACTAGAGCTTTAGAAAAAAACATTTTAATAATAAATTATTCTCCTGGAGTACGCCTCAAACAAGACCATCGGCAGTAAATACCTCTGTACAGAAAGTAAACAAGACTTCATTCGTCACGTTTGTAAAGATTATCGAGATTTCCCTTGGTCACTATTAATATGTTCGGAGACAAAATTTGCCAAGACCGACCAACGAAATTCACGACAGTAAACCAAAATCTGCTATTCATGTCATGTTTATTTTCCGTTCACATGTATTTACTGTACCCAGGTCATGTATTTGGTTCGACTACATCTTAATGTGGCAACATACACCAGGGATACTGCATGCTTATTAGAAAATTGCAAAACCAGACCTTTCAGGGCCACATTGGATTACAAAGCCTGTACGTGACTGCCACATTGGTTTTCAGAATATATACGTCAACACAATATTGGTTTGCTGGATCTATTTGTCACCGCAACATTTGTTTTCAGAATCTATATATCAACGCCACATTAGTTGCAGAATCTATATGTCACCGCCACATTAGTTGCTGAATCTATATGTCACCGCCACATTAGTTACATAATCTATATGTCACCGCCACATTGGTTTGCCAAATCTATATGTCACCGCATAATTGGTTTGAAGAATATATATGTCACTGCCACACTAGTTTGGAAAATGTATATGTCACCGCCACATTGGTTTTAAAAATATATATGTCACTGCCACATTGGATTGAAGAGTATATATGTAACTGCCACATTTGTTTGAAGAATATATATGTCACTGCCACATTGGTTTGCATAATATATATGTCACTGCCACACTAGTTGGGAGAATCTATATGTCACCGCAACATTTGTTTGCAGAATCTGTACGAAAGAGAACGATCCCAACAGAGAATTTTAGAATCACTTATAAGACAGAAAAATCATTCGGGAACTCGACATAGACAGTTTGGAGACTTAAAATTGATTTTATTCTGTGACAAACCTACTGACGGTGACCATTATGTGACACAGAAGATTTGGTCGAGGCTATCAAACTGACAGTGGAGAACGGAAATAATCACATAAAATTGATAATGATGATGAAACTGTTGTTGCTGATCGTGTCTACTGATGATGGTGATGACACTGATGGTGATGACACTCATGGTGAAAGCACTGATGGTGATGACACTGATGGTGATGACAGTGATGATGATGACACTCATGGCGATGACAGTGATGGTGATGACAGTGATGATGATGACACTGGTGGTGATGACACTGATGATGATGACACTCATGGTAATGACACTGATGGTGATGACAGTGATGATGATGACTGTGATGATGATGACACTGATGGTGATGACACTGATGGTAATGCCACTGATGGTGATGACACTGATGGTTATGACAATGATAGTCATGTCACTCATGGTGATCACACTGCTGGTGATGATCCTGATCGTGATGACACTGATGGTGATGACACTGATGGTGATGACAGTGATGGTGATGACAATGACAGTCATGCCACTCATGGTGATGCCACTGATGGTGATGGCACTGATGGTGATGACACTGATGGTAATGACACTGTTGATGATGACACTGATGGTAATGACAATGATGGTGATGACACTGATGGTAATGACACTGATGATGATGACACTGATTGTGATGACACTGATGGCGATGACACTGATGATGATGACACAGATGGTGATAACACTGATTGTGATGACACTGATGGTGATGAAAAAGATATTCATGCCACTGATGGTGATGACACTGATGGTGATTTCACTGATGGTGATGCCAATGATGGTGATGACACTAATGGTGATAACAATGATTGTGATGAAACTGATGGTGATGTGACTGATTGTGATGACACTGATGGTGACGACACTGAAGCTGATGACACTGATGGTGATGACACTGTTGATGATGACACTGATGTTAATGACAATGATGGTGATGACACTGATGGTAATGACACTGATGATGATGACACTGATGGTGATGACACTGATTGTGATGACACTGATGATGATGACACTGATGGTGATAACACTGATTGTGATGACACTGATGGTGATGACAAAGATATTCATGCCACTGATGGTGATGACACTGATGGTGATTGCACTGATGGTGTTGCCAATGATGGTGATGACACTAATGGTGATAACAATGATTGTGATGAAACTGATGGTGATGTGACTGATTGTGATGACACTGATGGTGACGACATGGAAGCTGATGACACTGCTGATTATGACAGTGATGATGATGACACTGATGGTGATGACACTGATTGTGATGACACTGATGGTGATGACAGTGATAGTTGTGCCACTGATCTTGATGGCACTGATGGTGATGCCAATGATGGTGATGACAATGATGGTGATGACACAATGTGATAACAATGATGGTGATGACACTGATTGTGATGACACTGATGGTGATGACACTGATGATGTTGACAATGATGGTGTTTACACTGATGGTGATGACATTGATGGTCATGACACTGATGGTGATGACAATGATAGTCATTCCACTCATGGTGATGACACTGCTGGTGATGATACTGATGGTGATGACACTGATGGTGATGAAACTGATGGTGATGACACTGATGGTGATGACACTGATGGTGATGACACTGATGGTTATGACACTGATGGTTATGACAATGATGGT